>ML843332.1:12780-38721 GCA_009831015.1 Picea engelmannii
CAACTCATTGATAAGAGGCTCAATATATACGTTCATATCTTTAACCTGGTACCTACCTAATTGGTTCAACATACTGCATGATTAATTATACTTATCGAGATGTCATTATATAAAAAATAAATAATTACCATGCATGAAACAAAGAAATGAAATATTTTGTCATACTTTAAAGCAAATAAAAGATAATTAAATACCTGGAACAATCATTGCCAACATTGTGTTCTCTCTCTTGATCGACATCCAAGGAGGAGCGTTATTGTTTATAACAAAAACAGGCCACACTGAGTACATAGAACGAAGCTCTCCAAATGGATTGACACCATCAGCTACCAACGAAAGTCTAACATTACGAGGTTCTTCTTTAAAAATTGGCCACTTTTATTCGATGTACTTCCATGCAGACCCATCTCTTGGCATTCGAAGAACATCACCTCGACTTATGTTCTTTGCATGGAAATCCATAAACTGTACTATACTTTGGCACCTGAACAACCACTAGAAACGTGGAATTATCGGAATATAACGAAGAACTTTGCGTGGAACCTTCTTTGACGCTTTATCGGTTTGATATCTACTTATTTGACATTGTGTGAATTCATTTTATAATGCATATTTTCCGTAATATATGACATGATCATTAGGACATGCATCAATAGCCTGATAGTCCATTCCAATTTCTTTCATAATCACATATATTTCTCGATATGTGTGTGGCAAACTATTTGACATCGGTAGTAGAACTTCACCTAACAATATACAAAATTCTAAACAATAAGTCAATGTAAACAATATTAATCATCAATAACGCATCCAATATACTAATTTACGAATTAGAAAACAATAGCAATATAGGAAAAAATTGAACCTTTTAAGTATTTGTGAACATGCAGGCATAAATAATTAACAAATTAAATATCTTAGTATCTGTGTGAGGCATGTGTTTGATAAACCATTCAAAACCTTCAGGTTCACCAACAACAATATAGCAGATAAAGTATTTTTTGTTGAGCCTTCATAAATAGTTTGACATGACTTCTCGAGTAGAGATCAACATCATGACTATCATCCTGGTTGTCCTCATCCATTGGAGAAAATGTGTCTAGGATCAATCTCTGTATCTCATATTACTGATTTGAATCACTAACATTATATCCATCCATATCATCATTAATAACTTGATCAACAACTTCAATATTCTGATCTCGAAGTTCATCACCCTGTAAAGGAGTATTTCTTCTAGTACTTGGCAAATAACTCTTTGGTGGTCGAAATTTTGGGGGCATCGTCTATATATTTAAAAACAACGTAGAAAAGTTAGTGTGTATAGAAAATATAAAAATCCCGATAAGAAATATTACTAAAATTCATGACATGATGATTATTACAGGGAATAGATTAAATATTGAATTCTCTTACCAAGGGATGATATTCATAACCCCCTTCGGTGTACCCCTTCTCCCTACAATGTCTTTCAGCTGTTGTTATTAAAATTATTTTTCTTTGCAAGCCTCTGCAATGATAGCAAGGGAAATAACATTGTTCATCTCCCCTCACCTCTAATGCCACTCTTAACCGAGCAAGCTTCCTGTCATTTTCGTTCATAGTGACAAATACTTGTCCTGACAAGTAATTGTCTTACCTACACCATACCAAACAATAAGTTGTCAAATTTTTATATTTTAGCTACTCCTTCATGATATTTTAGCTACTCCTTTCGATTATGATATGTTTATTTACAGTGACCTACAATCCTCACAATTATTTCTTCTAAGACATTTTGACATGGTTTTTTTTATTATTATCAATTAACTATTAAGATTGATATGCTTCAATTTGTACTTTAGAGTAGTGTGTAGTGAATCACCACGGAAAATAATTACACACCATTTAACGAAAGTGGTCAAAATTTCTCAAACTTGAATCACTCAACACCATACACTAGCCTCTAAGTTGATTTGTAGACAAAATGCCAATCTTTGAAATTCACAATTGAAAAAAGAATGCCAACCACTTGTCATCCACAATTGTGTTGGGTTGGTTTAAATTATGACGTGTTGATTTGCATCTACATACAATGGTCACAATTTTATGCTACTTACAGTGGTCACAACTTTATTTTCTAAGACACTTTGGCATGTTTTCATTTTTCATTGTCTGACTAGTAGATTTCATCATGTTATCGTAGATTTCGTCATGAATTTTTTATATTTTAGATACTCCTTATTAATAGTGTATAAACAAGTTACATCAACTACAAACTCGAGTTAATTACTACATCTAGAATTGTGTGTCATTATAAAAAAATTGAGAGAAACAACATCACATATAAGAAAAGGGTATGTGGATTTTATTGAGAAAGTTGAAACAAATAGACTTTATTTATATTGGAAGAGTATGGTATATAATCATAAGTTCATTTGTTAAAGTTGATTAGTCATAAGCCAAGAAAGTTAAAGGTGGCTAACCATAAGCTAATATGTTTGAAGGTGGTTAGTTAAAAGTGATTGTTATGTGCCTAATCACAATATAGATAACATCTTTATAATAAGGTCATATGTGTACAAATGTTTCCTTTATATAATAACGACATATATACCTAACATAAGTTTAGGGTTAGTTTTTATGTATCCTATTGTTATAAACATGAGTTTCCTCCCTATATTATATATACCATAACTTATCATTTATCAATCTAACAATCAACTTCAAGATTTTATTCATGGAGATTTCTTCCTTCATTTAATTGAATTAGTAAGTTCTAGCTAAGTTCTAGCTAACCATTAGGTGTGCAAGTATCCCAACCACTATTGTCACTGTTATATTATTTTCAATTTATGCAAGTGTGATCCCATTTGGGTACTAGGGATGTAACAAGTGGTATCAAATCTTTAATCAAGCTTTGTTGGTAGTTTTTGATAGTTCTTAAAAATAAAAGAGAGAAGAAAATGACAATCAATTACTATCATTTCACCGATCAGGATTGAGTTTCAAGAGAACTTCCATATCTTTATCAATGAAAAGAGAGAGGCATTCCATCTACAATTGAAGGGAAAAGGGTATGTGGATTCCATATACCTAGAATATTATGGAATCCACATACCCTTTTCCATAGAATATACTAACTAGATCCGAAAACCAAAGACATGAAATATGGTACTACACATATAATATATTATCAAGGAAAAAACAAGCTACATGAAATTTCGACATTTGAACAAAAATTTACAAGTTAAATGAGTACATCAATAAAAAAAACATGCTAACCTTGAAAGTTCAAAATCTGATCTATGTAGATCAAGAATTGGATTTTTTCAACCGGTGGGTGATGGAAAAAATAAACAACTCAAACAAAAGCCACAAACAGTGTCACAACTATAGCAATTGTGTCACAAAGTCTCTTAAAGTTAGGTATATATAGATCAACTAGTCAACTAGCCGTTAACACCGACCAATGAGATAGGAAAACAAATTGTGGCAATAGCGACGAACTTTCATGGAAATAGAGACGAAAATCCCGACCAAGTTAAAAAACCTATTCGTCGCTATATCGATGAAATTTCGTGGCAATATCGACGAAAATACTGCCCTATTTAAAAAAACATGAAAATAATGGAAACGTGGAAAAATTTCATGGAATAATCCGCCCATATGTAGTAGTGATTCATGCAAACAAGGATCCATTTGCTACAATCTCAATCCCAACTATTGAATGATGAAATTAGTGATCTAAAAAATCGATATTCGATGAAGTGCTCCAAACTAGTTTTTATTCAAAACAACCCTCTCTATGATGATAATGATGATGATGACTTTGATCAATAGTCAGTGAAGGAGAAACTCAATGAGACAACTTCAGATATAAGTGCATATGAGGATGGATTTGTGCATAAACAAGTTCAACTTTCTCTTTCCAAGCCTATCATTAGACCTTGGGAAGAAATAAGGAATAATAAGCACAAAACATGCATCAGATATGATAAGGAAGTAAATTTTCATACTCCAAATTATTCCAAATGAATCCACTTCATCAGTGTCGGATTCCTTCAAGAATATTTAACTTCCCCTGTTCCATTTAAGCATCAGAATGTTAACTTCCAACAGTCCAATCGAGTTGGTCACATGGAGAGTCAGTTTTTTTTTATCTCCATCCTTGTTATAATTGCTGAAAATCAAATCATTATAGAATAGAAGTTTGACATTGAATAAATATGTAATATTAAAAGTACACTATGGGTGGCTTGATTCTTGGCAATGGTCATCAACAACCTAGTGATTATTTTAGTCTTACCGAATAATTCAATCTCGAGTAAAGACATGTCTTGCAACATATAGTAAAATGAGTATGGTACTCCCTTGAGACTCAAAGGGCAGAGTACAATGATGTAAATCTCCTACACCTTCATCGGGAGTTCATGAATCAATTGAAGATGGTTCTTGGTCAACCAAAAACCACTTGTGGTCTCTCCTTTCAACTGACAAAGGGGGGAATTGAAGAATGTAGTTAGAATACAAGTTTTGATAACAAAAACAAAAGCAAATAAGCCAGATGGGCATCATATTTTCCAGATGGGAAACCACAGTCTGTAGAAAGCATATTAAACAAAAACAAATATGTCATATGGTCATCAAATTTTCTAGATGGGAAAATATAGTTTGTAGATGGTAGACTTTGGTATAATTATGGTTCAATGTATTGGAATTGAAGCATACACATGATACAAGATTGTGATGTTGATGTTGAGAGTAATGATGTGGACATTTTGTTCACATGGATGGTCATTCAACCTATTAGAAGATAGTTGGATCCTTCTGCATTGAATCTTGAAATTTGATTGAGTTGTTAAACATTTTTAGGGATATGTTAGGCTTACAATTGATCTACTTGATAAGGTGTTGTGGAACTTGTTCCACTCTCTCTATGTTGCATTTCATATGGTTTTGTGTCCTTAATAGTTTTATAAAACCATGTAGCTTTTTTTGTGAATTGCTTTGTTCTTCTTGTTTTTCTTCTTTTAAATCCATTTCTACTTTCTCTTCTTTTTCTTCTTGATTTTCTTCTTTTTCTATTCTTCTTGTCATGTATGTTATAAGGTTTATGGTTTCTAGTTCATCTTTCACCAACAAAGTTTTATTATTCTAACCATTTTACTACTACAATTGTAGGGGCTTCTCGTCAAAGTAGGATTTACTTGATAAGGTGTTGTGGAACTTGTTCCGCTCTCTCTGTATTGCATTTCATATGGTTTTATATCCTTAATAGTTTTATAAATCCATTTAGCTTTTGTTACCACTCCAGGAGTCTCTTCAAGTTATAGATCAAGAGAGCCTGGTAACTTAATCAGAATGATCAATAATGTATTGAAGATTGGATCAAAGATGAATAATTCACACTCATTTCCTCACTCAAAGATAATTTGAATATATTTAGACAAGATAAGGCATTTGAGAGCTATTGATCAGAGGGTTTGCAAAATATAGGTGTATGGAGAATGCTAACTATGGAAACAACATCACATATATTGAAAACACATGTGAAAGGTTGAAAATAACCAATAGAAGCTTTGTGATCTCAGTTTACTAATGCAGAGATAAGATAACAGTCATCAATCATTAAGTAAACTAGGAAATGAACATGACTTTCAACTCACAAGTACAGAAAAATGAAGAAGAATAGAAGTCTGGACAACATCACTGAAATAAGTTTTTCATGCCAAAATATATATCAAGGTTTTTACAATATATAGTGTCTAAAAGTCTTCAATCTTGAACCCCCCTTAGATCCTCCATTTGGTCCTCTTTATATAGATATTACATGCTCATATATATATACAAAATATATGGATCTCATAAACTCTTCGCCTATCTTTGTTTTGTTGAAGATATCCAACTCAAATCCGAATTTGTGAGGTGGCTAGAAAAAACAGAGTATACAATTTCTGGAAATATTCCTCTCATCACCCATATCTCCCAAATCCTAAAATATGTTGGAAACACGAGAGAGGTTTTTGAAGAGGAGCTCGTGATTGTAAAAAACCTCTCTCACTTTCCAAAAATACATTTCCATCTCATCGGAATCTATCGCCAAAAAAGATGACTAAAACAGGAAAACACAGATTTCCAAAATCTAGTCATATTCCTACAATCTAGGATTTGATCCCTAGAATGTTTCCATTGAGGAAACAAAGTGACACCTACATGATTTGAAGGCTGGAAGTGGTCTCTTAACACCATATGACGTAATAAAACATTCAAATACCTTGAATAAAGTTGAATCTTACCATCAAACCTCGTGTATACCTCCTTTGCAAGAAATAAGAGTTTACCATTTCAAATGCAGCTCAAGTGCATTAGAAAAGCACACAACCTTTATGAAAAATGATACATGGATGTATGATGTTTTAGGACCTTGAGTAAAATCTTTTTCAACACCTCTAACATAGTTGTACTCACCATTGACTTGTTTACCAATCAAAACTTACTGTAACAAAACAAAATATGCATGGTATGTAGATTATTGTGAATTAATGGCTTGCTAGGATCCTCATATGCCAATACACACTTTTGCAAAGATTATGAACTTGTAACTTCATAAGGACACTCCAAATGCATTCTTTGTATATTGTTGGAACCAAAATTAGCAGTTGTGATGAGGAAGGAAGCAAGAATGCTTTTTCAGAAATCCGAGAGCAAAATTCTAGCTAGTAAGAAGATCATGATATAATAGGTACATCATTAAGAGATGTAAGTTGATAATTTGATTTAAAAATGTATGTAATATCATGACCATCAAATTAGACCATAAATCATCATTCAAAAATCTTAAGAAGAAATCATCTTTGACCAAAACTCGTCCATATGGAAAACATAAGTGTTTGTAGCGCAAATAGTGTAAAAAAGGCAGTTTACGCTACAAACTTGTGAGGTGAGGAGATTTGATTTAGACAAGGTCTCATAATGATTAAATATGAAAAATGAGGGGAATAATGACTCTTCTTGGATGTAGGACCCACTCCTAGACTTAATATAACTCAAACCAAGACACTTTTCAATATGAAAATATTGGTTTAGTGAACCTTGAAGACTACTAGTCACCCTTCCAATACAACTAATATAACCAAACTTTGGTGAAAAGAATGATTTGAGAGGCTGACTTTCTAGGAGCTAAAAACTTTTTATGTGAATTGTTTTGTTCTTATTTTTTTTACTCTTTTAACTCCAATTCTACTTTCTCTTCTTTTTCTTCTTGATTTTCTTCTTTTGTTATTCTTCTTGCCATGTATGTTATAAGGTTTATGGATTCTAGTTCATCCTCCACCAACAAAGTTTTATTTTTCTAACAATTTTCCTACTACAATTGTAGGGGCTTCTCATCAAAAATCACATCTCTAGCTACTAATAACTTGATTGCAATCGATCCAATGTTATAACTAATTAATATACAATTTCTACTTTTCTCCCCCAATTTTTTGTCTAATCTTATCTAGAAAGTGAACATACACCAAACAACACAAAAATCTAAAAATATTTATTAGCTTTCTCCCTGACCATGCCTCCTTAAAGGTCATACCATGGACTACCTTTGCATGACTTGTATTCAGTGGAAACACTTTGTTTGAACTTCTAAAAAAAAAATGGTTTCCAAAATATGTGCTTTTAACCTTAATCTAGCTATCTCCATTATTAATATGCTCTCTACACCATTATATTGTAGTGTGTAAGAAACTAATGTTTATCCCCTTGTATCTTTATTATTTCAAAAATTATATATATCTTAATCATATTCACTTCCTTGATCACTCTCCAATACTTTATACTTCTATCACTTGATTTTTCCAATGTTTCTTTGGAAATGTTTAAAAAATACTAATGATTTGTTTTTTTTTAACCCAATATATGCTTATCATTATATTTTATATACACCCATATAAATCCCCACATCATAGAAAATAGTCACTTAATCGGAAAAAAAAGTGTCTACGTAATGTTCAACTCACATTTAATGCAAAGTCAAAAGGTAGAGAAGGTGGTGTATAGTGGAGTCGTGGGAGACATTAAAGTGGAAAGTCGGTAATAATTTAAAAGACAAATCCATTTTGGTTTTCAAATAATAAAATAGGAAAAAACATTTAGAAGGTTTTTAATTTTCAGAAATGAGATTGTTTTTAAGGAAAAATGTCAGTGGACATGAGAAATATTCAATTATGATTATGAATAACTAATCATAACATTGATTAAAAAAAACCACAATTTGAAATCTAAAGTTAAAAATGGTTAATGGGTTGAAAAAAAAACGTCTTCAAATTTGACAATGCATAAGCTTTGATGATATACATCTATGGCAGATGATACATTATATATATTTAAACAAATTCAATAGCCTAATTAAAACATATGCGATTAAAAGAAAGAATTGGTAATGAGACATCAATGGGCATCATACAACAAATTTTGTGCATCAAGAGAAGCAAGGTTATCTTATATAATGTGGAATACATGTGATACTTTGTATGTAATAATAATAACTTAATGGGAAAAAATGAGTTTAAGTTCTTATTCATTGTCATGTACCTTTACTATATGTTTTTATTTTGGAAAATAAAAAAACAAATAATTATATATCTTGTTAGTATATTTATTTTTGAGTAAAGTTGCAAGTTTGTTTACAGTTTGTAAAGGCATACCTTGGTCTTAAAAATATCAAGGAATTCCTAATTGAGTCTCGGTGTGTGTGGGTGTGTTTGTTTTGTTTCATGGGGTGATTCAAAGGCCTTAGGTCATTGATCAAATGAAGGATAAGATGCATGTCAAAAAAGAGTCAAGTTATAGGTCTGAGTCAAAGGGTTTTTGTGTCTATTTCATAACGCATCAGTACACATCATGAAAGACAAGAAATTGTTAAAAAGGTATAAGAGTCTATCATATCAAAGGATTTGTAAAGGTCCTTGATTTTCTAGTTTGAAATAATGTCACAAAGTGGAAAATGGTATGTCAAAGTCGAGTCATAAGTCTAGGAAGGAAAGTCATGTCAAAGGTATCATTGATCATCATCACATCTGATGAGATAAAAAAAAAGGGTAATGATCACATCTCATGTCATTTGTACCTTGGAAACTGAAAACATGTGTGTGTTGTGCAAATTTTCTGCACAAGTTACTTGAAACAGCTTGGGAAGTCTCATCACCTAAAATGGGTACTTTCCCTTTCAAAATATCTCCCTATCAACTTGTGCATGCATCTTTTCCACCTTTTGTCCATTTGCATGCATCCTTGACCTTTGATCAACCATTTTCCTCTCAAAGAAAGCTTCAAAGAACTCTCTCGCTACACAAACTTTGTTGCAGGTGTTTTCACTACGCATTCATTGTTCACTTGTTTTTGCTATGTAAAACCAGTAAGGCTCGTTTTGTCCATGCTAGCATACCTTCTCAAAAATCTTGCCTCTCATTTAGTGAAATCCATTAATGCTCAACAAATAAAAACCTAACCCCCCTATTTTGTTGTGTAAATTGTCCACCTGAGTTTTTGGTACAGAATCTAAAAAGGCAAAATTTGTCACTGAGAAAGACAAACATGTCCTTGAGGTTACAAATGAAAATTGATGAAGAAGGCAAAGATAAACTGAACCTTGTTTCTGAGATAGCAGATATATGAATGAAGAAACCTCACAATTTATTCTTTTTGGGGAAAAGGGTCATCTCAAGTTTTTGAGTATGTTTTAGACGTTTTTGTTCGTTATGGGAAAATGCAAAGAACATGATGATGGAGAGGAGTGAGGATATTATCATCTTCAAGATGTGTTATAAAAAATAATTTACACTCCCTGTACCCTTGATTTAGAGAAGGATGACAACATAAAGTCACATCCTAAATGCAGTTGTCGTTTTGTCTAGGAAACTGCCATGCACAACACTTGTGTAGCGAGCTCTCGCTCACTTGCGTAGCGAGTTCTCACTACGCAAGTACTGTAAACACACATGGATAGAAAGGTATACAGGAGGTGATGGGTATGCAGGTTTTGAAATAAGTACAGGTCTCCAACAAGATTCTACCACCATAAGTTGCACAGGTTTCAAGAAAAATCAAGTGTGTTACGCAAAGTATGTAGGGCGTGCTACGTAAGTTCCGGGAATGACTGTTTTTGCAGTCAACTTCAAGATCGCATTCAAAACAACTATAGAGGAGTTTGGAAAAACCCAGAGATTTTTTTGTCAAGAATGATCTCAATAACAAAATGCTCTCTCATTTTTTTACACAGGTGTCATATTTTGAGATATTCAAATGAATCTTTACGGTCCAGTTTTCTATATTTTAGCATTTAATGTTTTCCTTTTTTATTAATCATCTTTGGGTGCAAATTCTGAGGATATGGAGAAGCATTTTTGAAAAAAAAAAAAAAGAGGTTTTTGTCAATAATGGACCCAATAACAAAAACCTCTTTTATTTTTTACACACGTGTTATTATTTGGAATATATGAAATGATCTTTGAGGCGTATTTTCCATAATTTTGCCAAGCCAAATTTGCTGACAGAGTTCTAGAATCTTTGAAATTTGACTTGATGGTCCTCCAAATCAGCAAGGTGGATCCAAAATTGATATGGATATTGAAACTTGGATACTCTCCTATCAGATCCCATGATTTTCTCTTCAGTCGGCACATTTTTAGCTGGTCAAAAAACAAACCCTAGATAGTAGGATATGAGTAGATTTTTTGCCACTATTCTTTCCTAAGCTATTGTAACAACTCTCTATTTTTGGAAAAGATGGATTTCGACCTCCTTAGGATATATATATGTGTGTGTGTGTGTGTGTGTGTGTGTGAGCACTTTGAAGGTGAAAATGGGGGAGTGTTGGCAGAAGTATAGTCATTTTGCTTGATATTGTAAAAAACTTCTTCTGAATCTGAATGAAATACAAATGCAAAAGTCCAGAACTTTCCAAGAAAAAAATTTTAATGGGGGTGTCCTGAAGCTTGTGATCTAGTCTTTGTATGTACTTCTTGTGTCCTTACTTTCATCTTCATTTTCTTCTGTTTAAATTGGATAATTAAAGGGTCTAGAATTCATCTAATGGTGCTTTAGAATCAAGTGATTTAAACTATGTTTCTCTTCTTAACTTCGTTATAATTCATCTTTCATGGTGCTTTGATTCTATTATATGTTTATTTTCCTCTTCCACCCTACACAACCAAACTCAAAACTGAAATTTCATCACCTAATTTAGACTTTGTTCCTCTGGAAAGGTCTACCTACCAATCATTGTTCTCATTTGTTTTTAGGGGTTGACTCCATGCCCAATGGTCCTTTTCCTCTTTCCTAACCAAATCCCATTTTCGACCCTATCTTCATCAATGATCTAGCCATTGTACAGATTATATATCCTGTCATTCTTGAGAGAGCCCCCTTTGGGTTGGAAGGGCTAGCTTCCATCCTGTAATTTGGTTTTTGGTTACCTCTGTGACTTGCCTCCACAACCAGGGAAATTTACGGAGTGATAGCATATCCATAAATAAAATTTACGTATACAATAAACATGTTTGAGTCATTGATCCTACTAAATCATATCTTAGGTCAAATATTCAAACTTTAACCATTTTTACAAAGTTTATGTAGCTAACTAAAACTATATTAGTTAAGCCCATGTTCTGACATGTTTTCTTAACACTTTCTAAATATATGATAACTTATGTTTCATTTCCTTACTAGGAATCATGAACATTCATAAGTGTATCTTTTTTTTTTTCCTTTTTCTTTTTTACATCTTTATACTTAGTTGAATGGTGCAAGGATGGTGTATTCTCTCCTAAAATTAACTATCTAACTTTCTTGAAATCGATCATAGGGATTGTTTTCTTTTTTGGATATGAGGTAGCTTATTCTTGCAACCAATTCATCCCCTCTGAGAAATTTTCAGTCAAGATAATATGCATATCCACGGGTATATCCATTTCTTTAGATGGATGGATTGGGATATTTGTTGATGCACTGGGGTCAAAGTGAACCACATATTTCTTGGGAATTGTGTCCTTGGGATTTATCTAAGAATGATTCTAACTTTTGGGTTTGTTATTTTCCCCCTTTTTCCCTATGAAATCTTAGCCTTTATACATGCAATCATTCAAATGAGACATCACTTGACACATTATGCACTTGAAAGATATATTTTTCATAATCTAATTCTTAGATTTGATGAGAATCATTTCACTCCAAAAATAGATTATTTAGTAGGTCTTGACTAAATTCAAATTGTATGTCAAGTACTCAAACATAGGTAATGATTCTCTTTTGAAATTAGCTAATTTCAACTTCAAAAACCTCCTAAAGCATTTAAACACTTGCAAAATCCACATAAAGAGGGATAAATTCAATAATTGCATCTAAACAAAAGTGATGATGAGAGACATGATAGATCGTTAACGAAATAATATCACATGGTTATGAAGCATATATAGAAAAATTGGGCCAAAGATATATTATTTTATAATGTCTTCATTGTATTTTTTACAAAATAAAAATTAAATAACTCTAAATGTACCATATATCTAATGTTAACTTTCCATTCTAAGTTTAATAATATTATTTATATAGAGAATGTATACTTAAACACTTACTTTCCCAACCAAGGTCATGAGCATATTCATCATTATTTGTTTATCATGATAGAGTCCCTTTAAGTACCATACATCGAGGAATGGTGGTTTGAGCTCGGAGCCCGGTTTTTAATGGTGATTTGATTGTAGTGGATTCTTATTGGAATCAGAGATCGACATTTATGGAGTAGTTACTGCCTAAACACGATTTGGTGATCCCTATGTCCACATTAGTTTTTTGGAGAGCCTACTATGCTCGTCGGATACACCTTTGTCGCTACCTCATACACTCTATAACCCTCCACTTGGTGCTCCATGAAATGACGTTTCTTCCTCCTTAAATTATTCTCTGCCACTCTCTATACTCTACCTGCCTGTAAACTTAACCACTTTCCTACAAATTTGACAGTATTGGTGTATTCTTAAATTCCTTCATAAGGTTTTATACCTTGAAACCTGCACCTCCTTTGATCTATGTGAGGTGGAATCCTTTGGAGGGACCTTCCAACACCTTCCAATGGAGGCTGAGGTCAACACACTTATGAGTGCAGATGACAAAGCCCTATGGAAGAGTGTCGGTCACTTCACACCTTTGGATGTACACAATGTTACTACGTCTTCTCTCCTAACCACTACTTTGAAGGTGGCAGAACCCTTAGCTCCTCCACTATCCGTTTCTCCATGTTCGCATGTCTCTGTAACTCATATGTTTTATCCTCTGTTACCTGGACTGGTCTCTTCCCTCGTGAATGTTGATAAATGACATTACAAAGGTATGCAAGAGAGAGCACGTTTTTTGAAGACGTGGCTACCCAAACCACCGGGAACAAAAGACCGTGGAAGCCTAACAAGAGAAAATGACACCTAATCATGGGCTCAGATGTGGGCTTAGAGGAAAGTGTCTAACTCTCCCTTTGCAGACTTGTGGGTAGGTTTACTTATTGTGCTCTTAGCATCGATTCCCTACCGGAATGGATTTTAGACAATTGGTTACCTATTTTAGGATACATGTCAGAGCTTATTACCCTTTCTTTTGGATGGTTCAACTTCATTTTTAACACACCGAAGGACTCACAGCTTATACTTGATACCTTCTAGACCATAGGTAGAGGTAGTATCATGCTTAAAAGGTGGCGGGTTTCTTTTAACCCTTCAACATATTTGGGTACTTCTGTCTGGACTACCCTTACAATACTAGACTGAGAAGGCATTGGAGGCCATCGATAATGAACTGGGGTTCTTCATTTTCCTAGACCCAAAATTGTTAAAGAGTTCAAACAAGAAATTGGCGAGGATTATGGTCGAGATGGATATTCATGTTGGTCTACCAGATGTCTTGGAAATTTTATGGCGTGGGCGCTCGGTGACACAGCAATTGGACTACCTTGGTATTCCTTTCTAATGTTCTTCATGTCATCAAATGGGCCATCTTTGGCGTTATTGTACATGAGCCCCTGAAGAGAAGGAATCTAAAGGATCGTACCTTCACAAGCTTCCTAGGGATGACTCTCGGGGGGTAGACTCCTATCCTCCGGGTTTTGAAGGCACTATGGACGAGGGGACCGAGGACCTGATGGATACTACTGAACTACAACCATTTCCTCCCTCCACACTCACTGGTAAGCTTAAAAATTTGTTCCCTACTCTTTATTTTACTCTCACTTTTTGGGAAAGACACCACTTAGATGATTCTGCTATCCTGGGAATGGGTCCCCCTCAAACCATTACACCCACTCCGAGTTTCTCACCCTCTTCATCACCTTTTGTGGTTTTTGAGCCTTTCAAGTCTTGTTCTCCTACTCCCCTTTTGTCTCTGATTATTGAAAACCGTCTCCTTCCCCACCACATAACACTAGTGGGGACCTCACAAACTCCATTTCGAACCTTCCCTCTGAATTGGTTAACCTTCCTTCTATCCCTCTTTCTATGATAAACACTAGTCCAATTGGGACTACTTCACTGTTTTCCTCCTTCCCGACACAAGGTGTTGACAATAATGGGATATCCCACATAAATTCTCCTACAGTGGAATTGCTTCATCTGGTCCCTCTACCAAGATATTTAGGTAAATCTCCCATTATCGACCATCAAGATATACCTTCGAATCCCATTGTGACTTTTCTTTAGACTCTACTAAAAAGGATTTCTCCTACTCTCGAGGCTTAGCACTTGAAACCTCGCCAATAAAAAATCGCAGTTCTCGGAGGAAAGCCTTCTCATCTGTTACTCTTTCAGTTGTTTCTCCTGTTGATTTGACTCACCTTGGGGCGCTTAGAGGAATCAAATCCCTTGTTAGGTCATTCCCATGATACTCTTATCCCTAAACATTCATGTGGTTGGAGGCACCCTAAAAAAGGCCTCTCTCCAATTATTGATTGATAACATTCATCCAAGTATCATTTTTCTACACGAAACCCTAGTGGACGGACAACGTTCCCATGCCTTTATCAGTGGACCAAAGCCACACTAGTTTGTTAGTGCAGTAAATTTTGTGGGCAAATCAGGTGGGTTTCTTGTGGCTTGGGACCCTATATTTTTTTATCTAAAGCCTTTCTTATGTTGTGGTGGCATTGTATTGACAGACACCTGTTGTGCCAACACGCGACAGGTCAACCTCCTCAACGTTTATGGGCCTTGTATTGATAAACTTTCTTTATGGTCAAAGGTTTCGGCATCAGGTCTTCTAGAGAAACCTAATCTCATTCTTGGGGACTTCAAATTCACCTTATCGTCTTCTAATATTTGGGGCACCACAACCTCTACTAATGCAATGACTTCACAGTTCAGTGATATTTTCCAACAACACAATTTGGTCGACTTATTATCGGCCGAGGTGGTTCCCAGATGGAGAAATGGAAGGTATGGTACATCGAGTATTTCAAAGCACCTGGACTGCTTCTTCTTATCATATTATCTCCTTCAACAAGCTAACAGGTATAGAAATTGGGTTGCATATCCTTACATCTTGGATCATGCCCCCATTATTCTATAGTTTGATTCTTACTCACATCGCTCATCTTATCCTTTTAAGTTTAATCCTATCTGGTTGGGGAACCCTGATTTTGAGAGTCTGGTCTCTCATGTTTAGTATGATCAATCCTATAAAAATGAGTTGTATCTGCAGAGACATATTGTTGGTAAATTAAAATATTTAGAATCAAAAGTGAAATGTTGGGCCCGTCTACAGATATCAAAGACATTGGAGCGACTATCACAGCTTGAACACAATATACAAGTTTTGATCCTGGAAATCTCTGAGGCAAAGGGAAATGATCCTATAAGTATGGAAAAACATATAAAACACCTTGAGATAGAACAAAATAATCTTCTACTGATTGAGGAATCTCACTGGCGTCAAAAAAGCAGAGCCATCTGGATCAATTGTGGAGACAACAATACAATTTTTTTTCACAAATTTGCAAGTCAAAGGAGGAATCATAAGCATATTTGGAAATTAGAATCGGATGGAGCTGGTTCTATCACTAGACAAGACAATCTTCTAGATACATCTTTCAATTATTACAAAAGTGCCTATCGAGATAAAGGTCTTACAAACATTGTTGATCAAGCATCTATTACGTGACTCTTTCCAAATATCATCTGCGATCGTGAGGCAGAACTTATTTTTTCTCCTCGTACAAAAGAAGAGAATTGGAAGGTTCTCAACACCTTTAAAAAGGACAAAAGTCTCATCCCAGATGGCTAGACAGTCGAATTCTATCTTCATTTTTTTGATCTGATTAGTGACGACCTTTGGGAATTGGTTGAAAATTCTAGACTCAGAGGAATTGCTAATCGGGCTTTAAACTCCACTTTTCTGACTTTGATTCCAAAATCAAATAATCCCAACTCTTTCAATGACTATAGGCCTATTGTGTTGTGTAACATATGCTGCAATCTTATTACAAAACTTATGGCCAACATAATTAAACCGTTCATGTCACGCCTTATCTCAGAGGAAAATTTGGGCTTCATCAAAGGTCATCAGATACTGGATGCTATTGGATCAACACAAGAGGTGTTGCACAACATAAAACAAAAAAAGTTACAAGCTTTGATATTAAAGCTTGACCTTAAAAAAGATTTAAACTGTATCAACTAGGACTATCTTAGGTTGATATTGTTGCAATCTAGTTTCGGGCTTCCATTCACAAATTGGATCATGGGGTGTGTGTCTAGTGCGACTATTATCATCTTGGTTAATGGAGAAGCCACATATGTCTTTACAAATGAAAGAGGTATGCGACAGGAATGTCCACTTTCCCCTCTCTTATTTATTTTGTCCTTGGAAGGATTTAGTATTCTTCTTAAGTCGAATCAGCGTGAGGGGATTATTACTAGTATTAAAGTATCAAGAATGGTTAAGGTTCTGCACTTATTCTTTGTGGATGACATCATCATCACAACAAAAGCAGACCCTAGAGAATGGAAGGAAATCAAATCGATTATGCACCTCTTATGTCGTGCTTCAGGACTACAGATTAATGAGTCAAAATCCACATTTCACTATTCTGGATTACTGGCAGCAGACATTGAGATTTTTAATATCATATTTTCGTTCGGCTTCCATGTGATCTCGCGGGGTCTGAGATATCTAGGCTAATTCCTTAAGTCGAATTGTTATAAAGTGACTGATTGGAACTGGTTTCTTATAAAATTTGAAAAAAGAATTGCACACTAGTGCAATCTCTGGCTCACTCTGGGCAGAAGATTCATACTTTTAAAATTGATACTGAAAGGCCAGGCAGTCTATTGGATGGATCTTGACACTATTCCTTGTTCTATATTGAATAAGATCAGACAAATGATGTACTATTTTCTTTGGACAGGTGGTAATTCAAAACAAACTCTTCATCTTTGTCGATGGGATATTATTGCAAAACCAAAAGCGGTTGGTGGTTGGGGACTCCGTAATCTTGCACTTTTCAAACAAGCTTTGGCGAAAAAAACTCTTTGGTGAGTGTTGACTATGGATGGTATTTGGAATCATATTATACATGGGAAATATATCACTCCTTTTTCACTTGCAAGTTGGCTCAGACTTTCAGATATTTTCCCCACAAGAGCCTCTTTGATCTAGAGATATCTCTTAAAGAATCTTCCTTTTATTCACCATTGGCTCTGTTGGAAACCCAGATCAGGACATTCTATTCATATAGGTAGGGATGCTATATTGGGCCTTGGGTCCATAGCTTTTATTTCATCTGGAATACTGAATTATCTTCGAGATATAAAAGTTTTATTTCTTTTCAGGGCCCAACACACCTCTGATTGTTGCATTTTATGCACAAAATGGAAATCTAGCTTTGATTTGGGTCTCACGGGGGAACTTGCACTGGAGTGGAAGTCATATTTCTCTGCACTACTTGGCATAGGGATTCATCTTAATTTAGTGGAAGACACACTTCACTGGATTGGCAGTGATCGATCTGGCCATTTGATTGTTAAGAATGTTTACAATGCCACTTCCTCCATGATCTGGACCCAAAGATGCACAGGGTGGAGGAAAAATTTATGGCATTGGTCTCTTTCTTTAAAAATATTTTTTTTCATACGGTTAGCTTCAAATGACAAGATCTTGACCTGGGACATTCTACTTCATCGAGGCTAGGAGGGACCCGATATTTGCATTCTTTGTTGTAACAATTCTGAATCTATCTCCCACATATTTTTGAACTGCACTTTCACCAAACTGGTTTGGCGCAAGCTTACACTAGTCCTAAATCTCTGAAAGATGTGGACGGGCACAACCTTACATGATTGCTTGGAGAATTGGGCATTGCTGGATTTCACTCTTTCTGATCTCCCAGCTCTAGTCTGTTGGTTTATTTGGCTTACTTGCAATAGGGCGATTTTTTAAAATTCAATTGTCTCCTTAAATAATGTTTGTTTCAAAATATTGGGCGAGCTGAAAATTGCAAAGGAAAAGAGGATCTATGCCCCTCGGTTTATTTATCCTTTTCTTGAGATGGATGGAAACAATGCATGGTTTGACAGAGCATCTCAAATTTCAAGTATTCAATGCAGGGTGGGCGGATTGATCATTCATTCTGACAACAACAAGATTACTTGGAACTTCAACTGTGGAGCTGGATCTAATACCAAGGCAAAACTTCTTGGTGTCTGGGCCACCCTTTTACTGGATACCCGTCATAATATATTGGATATTCATGTGAGGGGGGACACAAAGATCATAATCAACTGGTTAAACAAAAAGGGATAGCTTCAAGTCATTTCTCTGGAATGTTGGAAATATAGGATCACTGATCTCATTCAGACATTCAATCAGATCAGTTTTTCTCATATATACAGAGAATTAAATGTGGAGGTAGATTATCTGTCTAAAAATGCACTATCAAAACTAATTGGCACTTTGACGTATCAACATTGGACATATGGACTCGAGAGTCCTCCTCAATGTATCACTGTGTTTTAGTTATGATTTTTGCATGTCCTTGTTTCTATTTTTCTTCATCCTATGTTTGAAGGTTTAGAACCTATTTGTTGCCTTGCTAGAACGGATGTGATAGGAATAGATAGGTAAATCTATTTCCATATTATATGGGTTTCAACTACTTTTGTAAGGATCATTATATAGGACCAGTTTTTCTATGAAGGGATCAGACTCTATCTTTATTGTAAGGGCTCGAACTATATCTTTTTGGTTTAAAAAAAAACCATGTATTACAAGTGAAAAGTTTCTTTTGGAAAAAAAAAGTCCCATACAACAAAATATTTGAGGAAAGGAAAAAAGGGCATAAGTTGGAGATTCTAGTCAAATGTGCAACTTCTAAGTTGCAAACTTTGAGCAACAAAATAAGTAAATTAGAGAAGAAGAACAAAGAGTATACCAAGATGGCGTGTGATTACCTATATAAAGTAAAAATATGCAAATACATTTTTAAAATTTTGGACTTGTACATTAGAAAAAGTACAATATATTATAGATATCATTTTGACATAAAGTGCCTTTCTAAAGAAAGGTAGATATTTTAGTGAACAAGGTAATACTAATTACATTGAGTCAACCAAACTAAGGTGGGAATTGTTTACACCACATCATAATTAAAGGATATTTTTGTAAACATGGTAACATTAACTACATTGAGTCAACCAAACTAAGCTGGGAATTGTTTACACCACATCATAGAAGATGATAGAAATCAACCTTACAAAGTTCAGAGCTTAGAATAATTTTTTAGAAAGACTAATTGAAAGGACATAGTATCAGATTAACCAACTCTTGACAAGTTAGAAGAAGTGATTGAAGAGATTTACTATGAGAAAAACTTACAATTTGATAATAAACAAAGAAACCTTTAATTAAAGTAAATTGATTGTGTACAAAGTAGCATCTTTCGACTCACAGTCATCATGGTCGATGGAGAAAGCATTGGAGACCTCTTGCATACCTCTTGAAGAATTGTTCAAAATTTGTAAGTACATGATGAATATTTTCTAGTCCTTGGTCATTTTGTGCTATTTTTCTAGATATGTCCTTGGTCATTTTGTACTATTTTTCTAGATATATAACATAAGCAAGGTGAATAGAAATTCATGAGACATTACACAATTGGATCATATGTTAGGCATAGTTTAGTTAAGTACATTTCAAATGCTAAGTAAAAAAACTTGTATTAATTTTGAAACAAATGCTAAGTAAAAAAAACTTGTATTAATTTTGAAATTATATTTTGAATGTGTATTGAAAAAAAGAGACCATTGAAAATGATAAGATATTTTCATGTTTAAGTTGAGGAGTGTGTAATAGAAATTAGAGTTGGTCGTTCAGAGTTAATGATAAAAGGAATTTACAAAAATAAATGGTGAGATTGTTGACTAAGAATGGAGTTGTATTTATGTGTAAATAAACAATGAAGAAAAAACTTCTTTGATCTGAATAGGATCCACATTAAAACATAAAAAAATATCAAATAATTAATGGCTCAAATCAAAGCACTCAAAAAAATTATGAAATCTTTGTGAAGACCATGGCTGAAGAAGTTGACGACGAGATACAAGATTTGGATGATAGTGTGAAGGGCCCCATGTTTGATCTACCAACAACCATGCCTCTACATAATTTTATTCTCCCAAAGTAAGCATTGAGAAATTAAAAGAAAAAAAAAGGAACTGTACATTGGAATGATGCCTGGAAAAGATGAAACACGGAAAGGAAGTGATAGAGTTGATGAAGAGATGAAGAGTTAAGGATGCTTGTACTTGCATATGACCTCAATAAATCCCACTCTATTTATAAACTCGGGCACAACTAATTAAAAAGGGTTCTTTGGCAAATAATAAAATGAATATTGTGTAAAACTTCATGTGAGATTAATGTAAATGATCCAAGGAGCCAGACTAAATTGTAAATCTACAATTGCCAAGAAACAAAGACTGGCCTTAACCATTTGATGTTAGAGTTTTTTTCCTTTTAGTTTCTCTTAGTTAATTTATGTTGTTTATTATGTTGAATGTATATTTTAGTGAACTTTTTGTTTTTATTTTATATCTCAATGAAGCATATTTCCTTGGAGGTTGGTAAGGAAGCTATATTTGGATAGTCTTTCATGTTTGTTTAGTGCCTAGTCCAACATGTTTTATCAAATCCATGTCATTGAACATTGAAGATGTAAAAAAACTATACATTAATATAATTTTGAGCGAATTTTCTATTGGAAAAAGATTTTAGTGTTTCAGTTTTGTGTTGCATTCAATGTTATTGAGTAAATTTTAGTAAGAAGAGTTCTCACAATATCTAGTATCACCCTCTAAATCTTGTGGTATTGGACACAATGGTGGGATACTCCACACAGTTCAATTAGAGTCTAGATTAGATAAGGGTGGAGAAATTCAAGTTGTTTGCCAAATTTTCCCATGGACCAAATTTATAAGTTTGTGTGTTGATAATTAGTGTTTTGTCCCCTGCACTGGATATTGAGCATGTGACAGAACCAGGGAAAATTTTAAGGGTCCATAATTATCTTAAAGTGTGGAAACCTTGACGAATATTACTAATTCTTAAAATGCCAACCATAAAATGTTTGGCAATATTTTTGTAAAAAAAAACAAATTTCTAAGGATTTTTTATAGTTTCTTGAAAAGTTTGGCGATTTTTAGTCTAAAATACTTTTACCCTATAAAATTTGGGTGAATCTCTCTCTCTCTCTCTCTCTCTCTCTCTCTCTCTCTCACACACACACACACACACACACACACACACACACACACATATATATATATATTTATTTATTTATTTATTTATGAAAAACAAGCAAAATTACCCCATGGGCGAAATTTATCCCCCAAAGTTTTTCCTACATAAAACTTATATTCACTCCATTGGTACAACAATTCTTAGTATATATATCTAAATTACGCATCAAGGCTTCAAAAACATGTTGTGTACAACAATTCTTAGTATAGATATTTGGAATCCCCGATGTGTATAAAGATGAAGTGCATCGGTATATATTATATATAATTGGTGCATTGGTGCGGACTATCAATATAAGTCCACCAAAAACCACCTCCACAAGAACCTTCAGCTGCCCATTATTTGTAGTTATAGTGAAAATGTATTAAAACCTTCACTAAAACGTCCCTATTAATAGTGGAGGTTTTGGCGGATGTTTTTTTGATAATTTGTCCAATATTGTAACACTTAAATCCTATATAAAAACCTCTGCTAGAAGTATTTTTCCTTTTCCTTGTAGTGAGATAAAGAGAAAGGTTTTATCAAACATATTATTATGAATCATTTGAATCATGAGCTTGATCACTATAAATTACAATCAATATACATCAATTGAATGATTATATTTTATATATTAGTTGGTTATTTGTACAACAATGAGAAAAATACAAAGATATTATGTCTATATTCCCTTATGAATTCCAACTCTATAAAAGAAAGTAAAAAAAACAATTATCCGCATATACATTAAAATAATAACTTTATTAATCTAATTATAACAATGTGTGTGTTGTATTGATAATTAAAAATAATATTTTTTTAGTAAATTAAACATACTTAAAATTGTGGGTGAGTGGCACTCTTCCAAGGGTAATAATTGTAAGAGGAGTAAAGTTCATCATCCACTCTTAGTATGCAGACAATTCTTTGTTTATAGAGGATATTTGGTAATTATAACACTCAAATTAAAAAAAATTATCATACTCTTATCTAGATATTTCAAGAAGGAAAATTAACAAATCAAATAGCAACATATATGGCTAGAACACAAACCACCAAATGCTCCTTAATATTGCAAAAGTTTTTGAATTCACACTTATACCCCATTGTAGGACCTTCAAGTATTTGTGTATTCCCATTGCTCTCACTTTTCCCAAATTAATAGACTAGACACCAACTCCTTAGAAGATGAAAACGAAAATGTCCAATTGGGGTTCACAATGGATTAATCTCCAAGGAATAGTAATATTGATCATATTGGTGCTCTCTACCCTTCCAATATTTCTTGACTTGCCTCTAATTGCACTGGTGAGGGTCATGCAAACAGTGGGAAAATAAATAAGAAAATTCCTATGGTAGGGAGGAATGGGAAACTCTAAAAATGTCACTTATTAGGTGGAATATAGTTAGATCTTCATTTCAGTGGGGGTTCTAGAAATTAAGGATCCTGTGAACATGAATCTTTCCTTGGGAGAAATAATGTTATGTCAATTTATATCTAGAAAATTTGATTCGTGGAAGTAAGTTCTTTGAGAAAAATACTTTCATAACAGAAGGCTTAGATTCTTATATTACCCCCCTCCATATTCCAATGGAAATTATGCAGATCGTCAACTACAATTATTAGTGAAAACCTCTCTTAGGTTCTTAGGAACAATAAACAAATTTACATTTGGAGTGATATAATTCCATGAAGATCCATGATGGGGTAAGATTCCTCTCTAGTAGGGTTTAAGGACTGGTTAGTATTGATCACACACTTATACTAAGAGGAGGGGCATGAATCAATACAAGAAAATGTTTTACTTTTTCAAACATTCATAAACCATAAGAAAACGATCACATATTAACAACAAAAAATGGAAAAAAAAAAAGGATTTATGTGGAAACCCTTTCGGGAGAAAACCACAAAAATTCTATTTATAATTCTTTTTAGGAACCAACCTACTATTACAAATATTTGTAGGAACCAACCTATTGTTACAAATATTTGTAGGCACCATCCTACTAGAGACACCAATCCTCACTGGTAAAAATCTTGGTAGGCACCAACCTACTTTTACAGATCTTCATAGATACCAATCTGTTGGAGACACCAATCTCCACTGGTAAGCACCAACTTAGAAAGATACACCAATCTCTTACAAATCTCTGTAGACACCAATATACTGGAGACAACAATCCCCACCGTTGAGCACCAACTTATCAAGAGACACCAATATCTTACATGCACCAACCATCACCGAGTCTGCTTGCTATTTCTACCTTCACCAGGTGTATTCATTGCTTCTTCCTTTACCATGTCTACTCACTACTTCTTCCTTCACTAGGTCTTCTCACTACTTCTAACTTTACAAGTTCTGACCAAAATTTGAATTTCCAAATGGAAACTTTCCCAAAGTTTGTTGTTTTGTGCCTCTTCCCAATAAAAAAATTGTACAACATGCCACGTATACAATTTTTCAAATATGATTATGAAAAGTTTACCTGAGCTACTTCTATATGTCTCCTCTATCTTTGCAAAATATCAAGGTTTGAAACATTCCAGAAAATAAGTTGTAGAAAAACTGCCAAGCTAACTTGTTTGAAACTGATTTCAGGAGCATTCATGAACCCTAACTTCCACAGAGAATATTTACGAAAGGGTAAAAAAATAGTATATTTTGTTTTTACCATGTGTACACCAATATCTCTCCTCTATCTTTGCAAAATATCAGGGTCTGAAAAATCCCAGAAAATAATTTATAGCAAAAGTCCCAATATGGTCTGTTTGAAACTGATTTAAGGAGCATTCAATAACCCTAAATTCCATAGGGAATATATCCAAAAGTGTAGATAAATAGAATATAATATTTTTTCCACATGTACAACAAAATCTCTCCTCTATCTTTGTAAAATATCAGGGTCTGAAACATCACAAAAAATAAGTTATAGTGAAAGTACCAATCTGACTTGTTTGAAACCGATTTCAGGAGAATTCAGGAACCCTAACTTCCATGGGGCATATTGTCGAAAGTATAGAGAACCAACATCTGATATGTTTTACCACATGTACACAAAGATATCTCCTCTGTCTCTAAAAAATCTTAGAGTCTAAAACATCACAAAAAAAAATTATAGCGAAAGTGCCAAGATGACATGTTTGAAATTGATGTCAGGAGGATTAAGGAACCCTAACTTCCATAGGGAATATATATGAAATTATAGTGAACCAACATCTGATATGTTTACCACATGTACACCAAGATCTCTCCTCTGTCTCTGCAAAATTTCAGGGTCTCAAACTTCCTAGAAAAAAATGTTATCACGAAAATGCCAAGATGACCTGAGACTTATTTCACAATTCAATCTTTGCTAATCAATTTTTCACACACTCACTTTCTTTCAATGATTTCTATTTTTACACGTTTTCATAACCCTTATGTTGACTCATAATTCTTAACCTACTATAAAAGCTCACAAATAATTGTGAATCTGTCGTGTGTGTGTGTGTGTGTGTATTAAAAATATTAATAACTTTAATAGGTGGGGTCCCATAGGAGAAAATAATGGAGTGATTATTTCCTAGCATTACATTTCCCTCAACATTTTGGTATATCATCAGTTTCAGTTGAGGCAACATTTTAGATATGGTGTTAAGATCAGTGGTTTAATTATTCCAAAATTTCATATGGTATTTTATGAATAAAGGAATATGCAAAAATACTTGTTTGCATTGATAGTAATTATGATGTATGGCAGTTTTGTGAAGACATCATACCATGGTAGAAATGATATCTAATGAATCGCAAATATAACTCTATTCTATTCTCAGCATTATGCTAACATTAAACATGATATACACGAAATTATTTATTTGCAAAGGGAATGGTATTTTGTGTTCCTATGTGATTATATGCCTAGTGAAATCGAATTTTTGTTGCCCATACTTTGGCATTCAAGGTATGTCAAGCTTAAAATTTTGAATTGCATAAAATTTAAAGGAGTTGTATGGTTTTGGTTTTGGTTTTGGGCCTAACATATATACATGGACTTGGGAATTTCCATGTGGCAATGAGCCATGTTGTAAGTGGTCAATATAGTCAATGCATGACAAGGTATGCAATTTTGGGTTTTTCAAACTTCATGTATATGTATCAGTTTGAAATTGTAGTAAAA
>ML843333.1:12185-38721 GCA_009831015.1 Picea engelmannii
TCTTAGAGATCGATGTTACCCACTTAGCACTGTCAACTGCAATAAGCTTTGGCATTGCATATTGTATTGACAACATTTCAACTTTATGATTTTTGTGGCATTGTATATTGTATTCAGAACAGCTCAGCTTTATGTTTTATGTGCATTGTGTATTGTATTCAAAGCATCTCAGTTTTATAATTTCCGAGAGCTTATAAAATTTGTATTTACTTTATTTTTGTAGAGTCCAGCCTTGTGGGTGTGATATATTCCACTCTTCCTTGGAATGGATAATTTACTTTTTAGAAGTTGATAAGGGGACATAATTTGGTGTATCAGAAAGATGTTTGTGGTTATATAATTTATTACAAGTTATTACTACGATGGTATGGTACATGGCTATAAGTGGATTTGCTAACAATAATAGGTTTTTTTTTTCTGAGCAAGAAAAAACTTTATATTTCAGAAAACTAAATATACATACTTTTCATGGCAACAATCCTATTTCTTTCCTTAACAAAACTTGTTACTAAATCTACATGTCTCTTCTTTCTACTTTCATTACAAAATATCAGTTTTATCAAAATCTGCCTTTTCCCCTTCATGATCATTCTAAAATCATTACTGATAAAAAGTCATGCCCTCTATGGGCACCCTCTAATGTTCCCAAGCATATTGGATAGGGACTTAATGTTTTTTTGCTGTTTGTGTGTACTGTTTGTTGTTTGTTTTTGGCAGATTATTTCCTAGAGTTGTGCTGAAGGTGTTTTCAAGAGTTTTATAGCATGTAGAAGATGGACATAGCACAGCAATAGATGAAAATACAAGATACCACAGAATGACACAAAGGAGTAACCAAAACATTTCTGATCTGACCTTTATTTATTTAATAAGTTAACCTCCATACATGAGATATACAGATCTGGAATAGTAGAGAAGAAATATAGAAGCTTGGGCTGAAGATGCCTCCAAGATACAAGGAGAGATGTGAGTCCTCCTAGCCCTCCAATGACATCATACCAAACTGAAGATGAATTTATTTCCCTTTTGGACTATGGCACCCCGATCTAGCTGTAGTTGTGCCCTCACCTCATTGTATAAACACTAGGAAATTTGGCCTCTTCAGATCTGGCCTCTAAACCCTTGAAACTTGCTACAAAACTATAGATCTGAGGTTGTAGGACCAATATGATGAGATCCCCTAGCAAAAGTAAGAGATCTGACCCTCCAAATCAGTGAACCTTCAAGAGAAGTTGCGCCCTCCTTCGGAAATTCGCCTAACCAAGAGAAATAATGAATATGCAGAGAAAACCTCACAAGAATTGATGAGAAATGACACTATGGTGATGGCAAACCCTTCTGGAAAAGGTTTGGCTTTAGATCTACCTTCTCCTAAGCAGACAAACTCTTCTCTCTTCAACAATGCGCCATGTTTACGGAAAACCTTCAAACCTGTGCCATGTTTTCACAATACCCTCCTGAGATGGATCTGAAACTGAGTAGAATGGTGAGGATGGAATATTTCACCACCTTGACCAAAAGCTTGGATCAGGAACGAAGGAATCTTTCACCTCCTTGCTGATCTCTAGGGTTTAGTGAGACAAAACCCTCAAACGCCTAAGCTCTCAAGCTCACAAGTGCAAAAGACAAAATGATCATGAATGAGTAGTGAAGTGCCCTCTTCTCATTTTCTACCTCCAATTCTAATTTTTACTTAAGTTAATTAATTGGCTTCTAAAGTCATTCACCCTTTATTTCCCAACTTGGCCACTTATCTTTTATTTTCCTTTTTAGCTCAAGTCACTTTAATAATATAACTTTAACACCCCACTGACTTAGAGGGAACAACTAGACTATTAAGTCTCTCAAGGTCCTTGTCACTTGGAAGGGGACATTACAGTCTCCCTTGCTAAAAATTGTTTGCCCACATGCAATTCTAAATCTGTCTGCTGTAGCACTTGTTTATTTTTCCAAGTGGCATCTTCTATTGACAAATTTTTCCATTTGATCCAATACTCCTTGATATTCCCGTGCCTTAGTTTTTTCTCCCTTGCATCCAATATCTCCTCTAGAATTAAGATCACTTATCCTTCATCATCTACTGGAGACAATTCCTCATTAGCAACAATATGTTGTCCCAATGCTCTTTTCAGACATGTGGTAGCTCTTTGTGAATTTTACTTCCATGTGGTAGCTCTAGCTCATATGCAAGTGTCCCTGCCTTACTCTTTACGCTGTAAGGACCATAGAATCGGGGTTTGAGTTTCTTAGCTCTATTTTTCTTCATGGTTTGAGCCTTAGATAGACTAAGTCCCCTACCTCAAAAGTGTGCTCCACCCTATTTCTATTTGCATATAGTTTCTGTTGGTTTTAAGCTCTTTGCAAATGGTCTTTGAGCTCTTTTAGTATGTCTTTGTTTTCCTATATCCACTCCTCAGCTATAGGAGCTCTACAATCTCCAAACACTATCTTTGTAAAAGTGAGAGGATCATAACTATATAAGGCCCAGAAGGGAGACATACCAATGGACATGTGATGAGTGGTGTTGTAACAATATTCTTCCAAGTATAGCCACTTAACCCATGCTTTCTGTTGATTTGTCACATAGTTCCTGAGATACCCCTCCACCCATTTGTTGACTATTTCAGTTTGGCCCTCTGTTTGTGGATGATAGTTAGTGCTGGGGGTTAATTATGTGTACCAACTAGATGAAATAATTCTTGCCAAAATGTGCTCAAACTTGATGTCTTGGTCACTCACAATTGTCTTGGGCAACCCATGCAACCTGAAAACCTCCCTTAAGAATAAATCTGCCACTTGAGATGTGTTGTAATCTATGGAGATGGCAAAAAAATGAGCAAATTTGGTCAAGCGACACACTACTACAAAAATGCAATCCTTACCCCGTGTCTTTGGCAAACCTGTAATGAAGTCCATAGATACAATCTCCCATTTGTGCTTTGGAATGGGAAGAGGTTGTAGTAAACCTGCTAGGTGGGTGTGTTCATCTTTGTTTTGTTGGCATGTGACACACTCCCTGATGTGGCGCATGACATCCTCTTTGAGGCCTTTCCAAGCGAATCTTTCTCTAATTTGTCTATATGCCTTAAGGAAGCCATGATGTCGAGCTAATGATGAATTATGAAATGCTTGTAGTACCTTCTTCTTGAACAAAGATTCATGAACCAAATAAATCCTTCCCTTATAATAGATGACATCATCTACAATCTTGTACCTGTCCATCCATTAATTCATACGAAAACTTATTTTTTGAATACTCTATCAATAGGTGCGATTTCCAATCAACTGATATCTCTGATATGGAATAAACTAAGTGTCTTCTAGACAAGGCATCTACTCCCACATTATCTTTTCCCTTGACATATTCTATGTCAAAGTTATAAGCTTGGATCTTACTCACCCACTTTTGTTGTCTCTCATTGAGGTCATTTTGCTCTAGAAAGTACTTGAGACTATTATGATCTGTCTTAACCACAAATTTTGCCCCTACCAGGTATTGTCTGAATTTGGCCAATGCAGACATTATAACTAATATTTCCTTGTCATAAATTGTGTATAACAACTCAAGCCCTCTTAGCTTTTGGCTCCCATAGGCAATAGGATGCCTATTTTGCATGAGTACATCTCCAATTCCTAAACTTATGCATCACACTCCAAAATGAATGGTTGAGAGAAGTCTGGTAAAGATAATATAGAACATGTGCTCATTACTTTCTTCATTTTGTCAAAGGTCAACTGTGCCTCTTCACTCCACTTGAATGTGCCCTTTTTGGTCAAGTCAGTCAAAGGTGCGCATAATTGAGAGAAGCCCTTAACAAACCTCCTGTAATAATTGCAAATACCAAGAAATCCCTTGAGTTTTGTAAGTGTCTTAGGTGTGGGCCAATCAATTATATCTTAGATCTTTTCCTGATGAATCTGTACCCCTTTTGCCCCAATGATGTGTCCCAAATAAAGAACTTCAGTCATCCCAATTTTACATTTTGACACCTTAGCATATAGTGACTGTTCCTCCATGATGCTCAAGACCTCATCCACATGTTTGAGGTGATCTTCCCATGTCCTACTATAAATCAAGAAGTCATCAAATAAGACTAGTAGGGACTTCCTCAATTGTTTGTTAAAAACATGGTTCATGCAAGATTGGAAGGTCGTTGATGCATTGGTCAACCCAAAAGGCATGACAAGGAACTCATAATGCCCATAGTGGCATCTGAAAGCTGTCTTCTATATGCCTGGTTCCCTCATCCTGATTTGATGGTATCCAGAGCGCAAGTCAATTTTGGTGAAGTACACCGTGCCATGTAGCTCATCCAATAACTCATCTATCCTGGGAATGGGATACTTGTTTTTTATGGTTTTCTTATTCAAGGCTCTGTACTCAATACACATGCGCATAGTTCCATCTTTCTTCTTTACCAACACTATTGATGGTGCAAAGGGACTTTAACTCGGTCTAATATGCCCCATAGCTAATAGTTCTTTAATGACACTCAATTTCATCCTTATGCTTCTTGGGGTGCTTGTATGGTGTAGTGATGATCGACTTGGCCCCTTCTTCCAATTCTATGATGTGTTCAAACCTTCTATCTGGTGGTTGCCCTTGAGGGATCGGTTCAAAAACCTTCTTATGCTTGTGATGTATTTTCTGTATGTTTGGAGGACACTGCTTGTGACCTTGATGACTCTTCTCCATAATAAAACATTCCACTGCATAAGACACCTCCTCTCATCTAAATATTGCATGCATTCGTTTCACTATTACCACTCTAGGTGCTTCTTCTATAATCCCCTTAAGCGTGACCCTTTTTCCATTTTCCGTGTTGAAAGACATCTCCATGGTTTTGTAGTTAGTGGTGATTGGTACCAATGTGCTAAGCCACTGCACACCCAATATGATGTTTGTATCTGGTATATCCTCTACATAGAAATCCTGTGTCAAAGTGTACCTACCCAAGGTCAAGCTCATCTGTGGAATATACTTGTCACAAGCCATCGTGCATCCTCCTACTACCTCAACCAAAAACCCCTCAAAGTCCATGGTGGCAATGTGTCTCCTTTGTACCATAGCAATGCCAATGGAATTATGAGAGGCTCCTCCATCAACTAGTACTGTTACTCATCCGAAAGGTATTAAACTTGGGGACTCCACTAATGGATGCAATGGTAGCCTTCTTAATCCCTGCAACATGGTGCATGGGTCCCTTTTCTTTCTGCGTATGTGAGCCTGTTCTTCCTCCCTCTGATTCATCTCTATGTTATGAACGACTCCACTTTCCTCCTCATCCATCTCATCACTATCAAATACTACTTCTATATAATGAATTTTCCCTTTACCCATACATCTGTGACCTGGATTCCATGGCTCCTTGCAAGTAAAGCATAGTTGATTCCTTCTTAACTCGCTTCTAGTAGCTTCATCCATCTTCCCTTTGCCCTTGTCAAGCTGCCCGGTTTCTCGCCCTCTTGGAATTATTGGAGGTCTAGGTGTGACCTTGTTTTTGTAGGCTGCCCCTACCAAATCTTTGGTGCACTCAATAACATCCTGTAAAGTTACAGGCTTGAAATCCTTAACCCATCCACTTAAAGGCTTGGTCAAACCTTCTATGTACATCATCAATAACTTGGATTCTTACATATCTGGAACCATAACTGCTACTCTTTGAAACTCCTCAATGGATGCTTCTGCTGACCCTGTTTGTCTAATTTGCATGAGCTCCTTGAAATGAAGTCTCGGATCCTCCCTGTCAAATCTGTCAATGAGTCTCTGGGTGAAGTCAATGTATGAAGTGACATGTTCACGACCCAGAGTGGTCATCCCATGAAACCACCAGTCATGTGCTTTACCATTCATGTGTAATGTTGCAAACTTGATGGCCTTCTCCTCTTCCATGGGGTTCAACTAAAGGTAGGCATCCATCTTTTGTACCCAAGCCTTATCTGAAATTTGACTGGATCAAAGTGGGGCATCTCCATTCTTCCTGCTTTGTGCCCCAACTCATTGTCACCCCTGTAGTGTCCCTTAGACTTCCTCTTGTACATGATGTGTAAATACTCTCCCAAGGAAACCTGTCTTCGAAAACCCACACTTAGAGAGTTACATGCTCTCTACATATCCTCCCATTCATCCTCAATGCCTCCATGCCCGAAGGTATTTGTGTCCCTTGGCTGTGCCTCCAAGAAGGCAGGCATATATGGCCTAGGTGTGGTCCTACTAGCCATATGGGAATGAAAATGTGTGCCTCTAGATGATTTGGGGTCCTTTGTATGATCTTTGTGCCCAGATTCCTCATCATGGCCTGTTCCCCCCCGAGATCCACCAACTCCTTGGTTTCCTCCAAATAGGGGTGGCTCCTTGCCATGTCTTTGCTCCATCAAGAACTGAGAGAGGATACCATGATGCTTGCGTCGTTCCTCCATTATTGCTATCGTTCTCTCCTATCCACTCTGAAAATTTGCAAAGGATATCTTTAGTTCTTCCTGTCCCATAGACAAATGATTATGCATCTCCTCCAAATTGCGATGCATAATAACTTGGTTGTTATGTAGTGTCATTTATTGTTTGAATCACCTTTTCAGCGAAAAATGATGCTTCCTCTGATACTGCTTTTTCTGTTTCATGGGTTTCCCCCATGCTTCCTTCCGACTCTTCTTCTTTTGGAATGTTAGAATAAGTCTGTCCCCCACAACCTCTCCTTTTGGTCATTAGTTTAATCACAGGTTGGCGAATGAATTCACTTTGATACCATTGTAATGTTCCCAAGCAGATTGGATAGGAACTTAATGGTTTTTTGTTTGTTTTTGGCAGATTATTCCCCATAGTTGTGCTGGAGGTGTTTTCAAGAGTTTTATAGCATGTAGAAGATGGACATAGCACAACAATAGATGGAAATACAAGATACAACAGAATAACACAAAGGAGTAACCAAAACACTTCAGATATGACCTTTATTTATTTAATAAGTTGACCTCCATACATGAGATATACAGATCTATAATAGTAGAGAAGAAATATAGAAGCTTGCGCTGAAGATTTCTCCAAGATATAAGTAAGGAGACTTGTGAGTCCTCCTAGGCCTCCAATGACAACATACCAAACTGAACAAGATCAATTTCTTTCCTTTCTGTACTCTGGCACCCCGATTTAGCTGTAGTTGTGCCCTCACCTAGCTGTATAGACCCTAGGAAATTCAACCTCTTCAGATCTGGCCTCTAAGCCCTTAAAATTTACTGTAGAAATATAGATATGAGGTTGTAGGATCAACACGATGAGATCCCCTAGCAAAAGTAAGAGATATGACCCTTCAAATCACCGAACCTTCAAGAGAAGTTGCGCCCTCCTTCAAAAATTCGCCTTGCCAAGAGAAATGATAAATATGCAGAGAAAACCCCACACGAACTGATAATAAATGGCACTATGGGGATGCCAAACTCTTCTGGAAAATGTTTGGCTTCAGATATACCTTCTCCCAAGCAGATCAAACTCTTCTTTTTTCAACAATGCACTTTGTCTACAAAAAACCTCGAAACCTGCGCCCTGTCTTTACAATACCTCCGGAGATGGATCTAAAATTAAGTAGAATGGTGAGGGTGGGATCTTTCACCACCTTGACTAAGCTTGGATCAGGAACGGATGAATCTTTCACCTCCTTGCTGATCTCTAGGGTTTAGTGAGGCAAAACCCTCGAACGCCCAAGCTCTCAAGCTCACAAGTGCAAAAGACAAAATGATCATGAATGAGGAGTGAGGTGCCCTCCTCTCCTTTTCTACCTCCAATTCTAATTTTCACTTAAGTGAATTAATCGGCTTCTAAAGTCATTCACCCTTTATTTCCCAACTTAGCTAATTATCTACTCCTTTTTGCCTCTTAGTTCCCTTTTATTTTATTGAAACTATAATCTAGAGAGAACAACTAAACTACTAAGTCTCTCAAGGCCCCTGTCACTTGAAAGGGAAAATAACACACCCCTTTGAAATACTCCTGAAAACAAAAGGAACTGTCATGAAGCTCCAACGCATCTTTGGAGAGCTTGTCTGCTGCTGTATTAAACTCTCTATAAATGTGATTGCATGAGTGCCATTCCAAGTCTTTTACTTGGGATTTTCCAGCTCCTAAACAAGCCACCACAATCTCCCCTTTACCATTTACCCAGTCCACCCCAATTGTGGAATCTCTAAAAAGCTGCACCTTGCGAAGATTTAAAGAATTTACCATAAACAAGAGTGCCCATAAAGCTGCCAACTCAACTTTAGCGTTCGATCTGTGGCCAAGAGTGTAAAAGATATTGTAAAAACGATTTTATGAGATGAACAAAACTGCCCCTGCTCCACAATGCGTCGAATGGCTTTGACTGGCCCCATCAAAGAAACTCAAAGGCACTTCTTTATCAATCTCAGGCTCTGCGATGACTCTTAGTCTCTGATCTTTTCTTTTGAGGATATGTTTAGAAGACAACTTTTGAACTAGGCCTACCACTGCTTCCATCAGAATGTATTTATTCTGGAAAGCGAGTGAGTTACGAGCCCACCATATGAAATATACTTGGAACAATGGCTCTGAGTAAAAAATGGTTCTCCTTCTCCTCCTCCAGCCATTGGATCATCCACTCTTTTAAATCCCCTTCTAGCGTTGGCGATTCACATTTCAACAATGCACATGTATCAGACCACACTTTCTTTACAAAGGAGCATTCAACAAACAAATGCTGCACGAACTCCTCATTTTCTCTACAAAGGATGCACCAGCTCGGACCCATCCAACCTCGTTTTACTCCGTTATCCCAGGTTAATATTTTATTTTCTAAAGACAACCAAGCCAATTTTTTAACCTTTTCGGGAGCATTTATTTTCCAGATCCAGGACCACCATAGTTGCTTCTCTTCGACCCAGTCGTTCTCTGCTAACATCTGATATCCTAACTTTGCAGAAAAATAACCATTCTTTGCATTCCCCCCAACATATTGAGTCCTCTTCGTCTTCCTTGAGAAGAATGAAATTCGAGTATAAAATATCTGTGAAAGAGTTCCACTGTTCTCTCTTGTTTCCAGCCAAATCTAGCAAGTCTACGTCCTTACATTTACTTCGTCCCATTGCATCTTGACTAGTAAGATGCGAATCCCATATAGAATAAATTCCTCTAGTGCAGATCTTCGGCCAACTCATCTGATAGTTTGTATTCATCTCTTGCCCCGATCCACGGGTCTTCCCCAATCCTTACTCTTTGTCCGTTGCCAATTTTCCAGCATAACCAATTGCCAATAATTGGGAAGGCCTCCATCAGGGACTTCCATCATATTGATCCCCATGTCCCATACTTCCTTCGCATCTTTATCCAGTCTTCTATAGATTAACCTAGGAAATATTTCGCTGCAATAAATTCCCCCCATAAAGAACAATTTTGAATCAACTTCCACACAGTTTTAGCTGACAAACTAGTGCAAAAACAGAAAATGATCTTGAATCCCCAACCACCATGTTCCTTGGGATTTGCTATTATGTTCCACTTGACCAGGTGCAGGCCACCGATATCTTTACTTCCTCTCCATAAAAAATAAAATCAGGTTTTCCTCACCTTGGAGAGGACACCTTTTTGGATTTTGCCAAATGTGGCCCAATAAACTAGAATATTGCTCAATATTGATTTGATTAAGACCAACCTACCGCCTCTAGATAACCAACAGTGAGCCCAAGAGGAGATTCTGGCTTGAATATTTTTGATTAATCATGACCAATCTTCATAGGAGTAAGAAGTAGGCTTAAGCTCAAAGTCAAGGTACTTAAGACTGTAGTCGAGCCTTTTTCTTTCAAACCACATTTTGAGATCGAGTTGTCTTATAACTTCATCCTCTAAAATATTTGCAATGACCATTGATTTTGTCACACTGATCTGCATTCCAGTTGCCAAGAAAAATCTATCGAGAACTTTGGCCCGAGCATTAACTCCCTGAGTCGAATCTGCACCAAAAATGATTACATCATTGACGAACAACAAATGAGTTAGGAAGATGTTCAAATCCACATTTAAACCTTTTAAAATATTTCTCTCCTTTGCTTGAGAAATAAGTCTGCTAAGGCCATTGAAAAGAAGCAAGAAAATAAAAGGGGAGAGTGGACATCCTTGTTGGAGTCCCCTAGATGGATGGAAAAAAGGATAGGGAAAGTTGTTGATTAGAAATTTCTAGAGAGGATGACTCTCAGCATCCCATAACCTAGTTGATAGTCATTAGGTTCATCCCCATCTGGATCAAATCCAACCAAATGAAAGTCCAATTGACCTTGTTGAATGCTTTTGCCAGATCCAGTTTCATAATAAAACTTGGTTTCTTCTTGGTTTTCATGGAATGGAGAACTTCCTGACTAATGGAGACCACATCACGAATTTGGTGCCCGTACAGGAATCCAAATTGTTTTGGAGAAAGAAATCTACTGAAAATAAGCTTGAGATGAGAGGCCAAATCTTGGCTATAAGCTTATAAATTAGGTTACAAAAAGAAATTGGGCGAAAGTTTGAGAAAGAGTCGGGCTCTTTCTTTTTTGGGATAAGGGCCAAAAATGTCTTATTGAAAGAGTTTCAAACTTTCCCTCTTCTCCGCGACTCATTGAAAATTTTAACCAGATCATGCTTCAACATTTTAAAGAATCCTAAGAAGAATTTGACCGATAGGCCATTCGTCCCTCGACTTTTGGCTTTTAGGAAAGACAAGAGGGTAGTCAAGATTTCTTTTTTTGATATTTCTTCCTTCAAAGAGGCATTGTCTTCTTTGAACACAAGCTTTGTATAGAGCATGACTACCTTCAAAATCTCCTGAATTGGACATCCTTGAGGCTCTTTGAATATATCTAAGAAATATTCTTGACTATCCATTGCCATATAATCAAAGGAGGAAACCTTTTCCCCTCTACTATTCTTGATTTCCCAGACAAGGTTGCTTTTTTCTCGCTGCCAGACATAGTTATGGAATAACTTTTTGTTTTCGTCACCCTCCTTAAGATAGATTGCACAACTCTTGAGTTGCCATTTGGTTTCTTCATAGGCTAGGAGATCCTATCTTTTTTGAAGGAGAAGGTTTCGCTAAGAGAAGCCGAGTTTTGAATCGCATTGTCGTCTATTAGGATTTCACTTAACTTTGACTCGAGAGATCTCAGAGGTTCCGGAGATTTTTTATTGAACTCAATAGCCCACTTTTTGGTTGCTCGCGTCACCTTAGAGATGTTTGAGGCGAGCTGAAACATGAATAAGGTCTCAGAGTCATTAATTAAATGGGACCACATGTGGGTGACCAACATCTGATATTGTTTCTCTTTCAACCATGTATGATTGAATTTCATAGGAGAGGGTAGACGTGAGAAGGAAGGTCTGATCATCTCTAGGAGCATTGCCATATGATCTGACAAACCTCCTATGATGACCTTGGATTTGATATTCCAATTTTGAATAATTAAATCCTCTGATAAAAGAAACCTATTTAGCCTTTTAGGCACTGCATCCTGGCCTTTCCGACCATTCCTCCATGTTTGGGATAATTTGGCTGGTTCAATATATATCGACTTATATTTTTCTATCCAGTTAAGGAAGAAACCTTCCCGTGGGTCTTGTCTGGCCCCCCTCCCCCCCCAAACCTCTCGCAATGAAAGAACAAAGTTCAAGTCACCACCTATAATGATGTTGTGAGCATCAATCAACCCTGAGCTTCCTAGATCCTCCCAAAAAGGAACTCGTTCTGAGTAGGGACCATAAATATTGATGACTTTTAGACAACTTGATATACTTTTGTCTTCAAGCTCAATGCAGATGCATTTGGAGAACGATTCTATAGACAGAGCCTTGAGACGAGAGTTCCAAGCAGAAATGGGACCTCCAAAAATTCATTCCGAGTCCAAAGTAGAGAAGGACCAATCTTTTAAAAAACTTCTGAAAATTTCCGTAGCTTTATAAGCTTTGCACATTGCCTCTTGCAGTAAGATAATACCAGGTTTCGAAAATTCTACCAGTCATTTGAGAGCTAATATCTTAGGAGCACTACCTACTCCTCTAGCGTTGAATGAAAGTGCAATCATTTTGGAACCCTGATTTGGGATTTTCCTGCTCTAAGGGCCCGAACGATGGTTTCTTGTCTACCATTGCGAATTTCTTTTATCACTTTGGATTGAGCGATGTGTATGAAGGGTTTTCTGCTTGCTTGTCCTCCATTGCTTTTATCTAGGGCCAACTATAATACCCATGTTTCCCCCAGTTTGTAAATATAACTATAACTGGCCAAGAGACTATGGTGGACTTAATATGTATGAATGTTTGATTTGATGAACCCTTGTATAAAAGGTCAATGTATGAATTTATGTTATTAATAGAATTTGAATTTGAATATGTGTTGCACAACTGCTGAAAGGGGGGAAGTTTGTCAAGACAGACCATGGATTTTGTGAGAGAGATGGTGAAGGGAAACAAAGTATGGTTGAGATGACCCTCACTAGACCAGTACCTACTAGGTTTAATTGCTCAACAGTCCTTTGAACCAGAAATGAATTACTAGTCATGATGGTAGTTGGAAGGCCATCCTCAAGAGTTAATGATGAGATGGGGTAGGGTACCCATCTGTAAGGATTCCAGGACTGACCACGAATGGGGATTCAGACCCACACAACCTTGCCGAGGAAGGAAAGAAAGGAGGTAATTCGAGGATAGAGACAGATCTGTGAGATAACAAAGTAGAGAAAAAATCTCTTCAGAGAAGAGCAGTAAGATACTTCGATTCTGAAGTTGAGAGAAAAGTTGAGAAGGAAGCTTGTTTTGGTTGTAAGAAGCTTGGGGAAGGGTTTTGCTACAAACTGATAAACGAGGCCGACGAGTGATTGAGGAAGTACTCATGCAAACCTCCTTGCTTGGAGTAAGGAAAACCAATTGCCTAGTTTACGTGGGAGAAGGAGAGTAACCTTCGTCTCTGACTGTTGAGGAGAAAAGAGAAAGAATCTCTCTCAGAGCATTATGGTCTAGCTCGGGGGTGGCCAGTGGTAAATCTAGTAGGAGTTGTTGTGCCTATGGTTGGGAGGAAACATGCACCCCTTTCAGTGGTTACTTCACAATTTCCAGTTCTGATAAGTATTTTCATACTCCATGTATTATGTTGAATGTGATGATGAAATATCTGAGTTTATAATTCAGTCCTTCAATATCTGAACAATTATTAGAAAAGCTCTCTAATTTCGATAAACTATTATATCTATATGATCTTTCATTTTATCTTAGTTTTGTTGCTAGATAGTAATGAGATAAGAATCCACAGGAGGGAGGGGGTATGATCGACTGAAACGCCTAAGTATTGCCAAACCTGTGAAGTTTACCTTAGCAGGAGTATTGGAGTTCAAATTCTTAGGGAGAAGGGCGTTTGTCCTTTAGACCATTCACCCATCAGACCGAGGGCTCGTGCCCATGCCATTAACCTCTTTACTACAAAGAGGATATTGTGTTTATCCCGTAAGATTTTCCAAGAGACCCATGCAACCAGGGTCCAGGGAACTTGCGCTAGTCCAAAAGGAGCTAGCCATTCGGGACTTATGTTCCCACAATCCTCAGAAACTGCCGAATGCTGGAGTCGTGAATCGATGAGGGTCATCGATCTGGAGATCCAATGTAGACCTCTACTAGTCGTTAGATTGGACATAGGAGGGGAAGCGTTAAGTACTTTGGCGATGTCCTACTTCAGGAGGATAGGAGCGGTCTAGAGACGAAAATCCCGAATGCCAGAGTCCCGGAGTTAATCCAGACCGTTGAAACTAGTAGGACACGTGTCCACAGATCCATGGTTATCCAGGAGTCTGGGTATTCTTCTAATTAAGAGACGTGCAAGTTTCCCTCGAAGCTCTATGAGCCAGAGTAAATCTTGGCCGTAGATGCTAGGTACGCGTGGTGACAGATCCGGTGTGGTCTGGAGGGAAATCCGAGAGACACACACACTGAACTCCTGAAATGTCGAACTACCGAAGTAATGTGGACCGTCGATCCTTGAATCCTTCGGGATCCTTTCAAGCCGTCGATATAAAGGACCCACCCTTGACTACCCAACTAACCAGGAACACGTTGTGGAACAACACATGACCCCTCCTTGTTCCCCATCAAGTATTGATCGTTGAAATAGGATCGTTGGATGAGGGTGTACATGGAAAGCAATCCCATAGTTCAGAGATTCCGTACTCTGGAGGAAATCGACCAAGAGTTTATGAAGTATGAACTCGCCGAAGTCACGAGTGCCAAAGTGAATCTCGACCATTGGTCAAATAGGAAACGTGGCGCAAGATCCGAAAGTCCAGAGACTTAGATCTTTGGGGGATTTGCGTAGAGAAGATTCGGTAAGCACCAAAGCCCAAAGCCGCATTGTAATGATAACCCTAGATCTATGGATCTACATGGTATCTTGCGAACCGTTAGATTAAAACACTGAGTTGATATCAATCTATGATGAAGTAGCTCCTTGACGTCATCCCATGTGACATGGACCCGCTTGAAGCGTGCCACATGTCACCCAGTTTTGGATGATTCACGTACCCATTGTGCCTGTTAGAGCACGACACTTGTCACCCCCTATCAAAGACACGTGTGACCCCTTTACTCTTTCCACATGTCAGTTCCTGGTTCGTGGCCGCCTCGTCAACATGGATGGTGACGTATACGGGACTCTGAGAGTTTCAGTGACTTCGAGAGTTTGGGGATTTTGGGGCATGTTATAGTTTTGGAATGTCCAACACAAAACGTCGAATGGCGACTGCCGAAGGGTCAGGGCCACGTGGTAGGATATCGAGAGTTCGAGAGTCTAGGCATAGCATGGTAAAAAGGAATGTTCGACAGAGATCGCCGAAAGGATAAGGCCATGTGGTGAGACCTCGAGACTTCAGGGATTGGGAAAAAGGTATGTTCAATGCCAAGTACCGAAGCCCCCATTTTAACCATATATCTTGGCGGAGGACGTGAAATGTTGACCCCCCTCCACTATTCGACGATCTGAGATTTTGACAACTCTTTTGGGAACTCTCAAAGCCATAAACTTTCAAAGTGTCAAAATTTGTACTAACGTAGAATTTTATCTTCTGGTTTTCAGCCCGAGGTCACAAGGAGGACCCTGCTAGCTAGTTCAAGCGCACAACAAGAGATGTAAGTTTCAGGAATTCCTTTTTGAAGGTTTTGGTTTAAGTAAGGTACCAAAAATGAACCAGGGAAAAACAAAAATTCGATGCCCACCCCTAGAAATAATATTTATGGGTTGGGTGTATTACAAATTGGTATCAGAGCATGGAAACAAAGCTTGGTCTACTTGGGATCATGCACGAGTCGCATAAAAATGTTATATGAAAACTTATGGGGTAACTCTCTACCTTACCCCTTGGTCTACCTTATAAGACATCTATAAGTCTGCATTGTCGGTTGCTAATGTTTCCAAATAAAGAACCGACTTCACCTTGCAATGATATGTGTTGTTCATGAATTGGTATATTAGTAACTAATATAAAATGTTTTATCTACACTCAAGCAGTCAATGAACAACAAAATAACTACAACGTAAAGGATGGTGACACATCACGAGTTGGGGGAGAGATCCCACTATAGAGAGGAAGAATCTGATGAAAGGAGGGTGGTGGAAACCCCTCCAAATTTGGTCGAAACTGTAAGAAGCCTCATGGTAGAATTACAAAGTTATAAGGATGATAATGAAAGGATGATCAAGGAGCAGGAAAAACATACATAAATTAATGCATTTCTATTGCAAAGTCTATCAGATATACAAAGGCAACTGCAACATGGTCTAGCTGCTAGTCATGTGGACATGCATCATACTAAGAAAAATCCAAGTCCACCTGAGATATAGAAGCATGGTCTTGAAAGTGGCCACACCAGGAGGAGCACCTCAAATAAGGCTCAACATGGAGCCAAGAGACATCCAATGGAATATTCCTCTGGCAAGGACACTGACAACTCCAAGGAATCTTCTAGCGGTAAAAATAGTTCCCATTCTTAGACTAGAGGAAATAAGAGGAAACATTCCAAGAGTCATGACCCTAAAGAATTCAAGAAAGACAAACCACCCACCTTCGATGGAGAGATTAAGAAGGGGGAAGAAGCAAAATTTTGGCTACTCGGATTGAAGAAGTACTTCAGAGTCCATGACTACTCTGAAAACTTAAAGGCTTGGATAGCCATTTTCAACCTGAATGAGAATTCCTCCATTTGGTTGGAAGACCTTAGGAATGTGAAAGGAGTCCATGAGAAGGACTTGTCATGGAAACAATTTGAGAAATACTTCAAGAAGAAGTACCTATCAGAAAAGTACTTTGATGGAAAGACCAAGGAATTCTATGAACTCAATATGGGACAACTCACCATAGATGAATATATCAACAATTTTCTTGAGCTGATGAGGTATGTGCCCTACATAAAATATTAAAAGGTAAAGATGCAACGATTTATCAGTGGCTTACCTCAGTCCTTTTGGGAAAAAAATGAATTTGATGAGCCAAAGACCTTAGAAGATATTATTCGAAAATCAAGGTATTGCTATGAGAAATTCAAGAGTAAGACATAACCCCATGAAGACTGGAAGAAGAAAAACAATTCAGGATTCAAGAAAAAGGGGTTTAAACCCTTGAAATTAAAGAACCGTGATAAGAGCTCTAGGATGAGCCTTCCTTCCAGAAGTTTGTATCAACAAAAATTTCCATCCCAGAGTGGAAATAAACCATTTCGAGCAGCTCCAAGTAAAACTGATAACACGAAGAGAGAAACCTTGAAATGTTGGGGTTGTGGAGAGGAACATCCGCCGAGGGATTGTCCGCACAGGCAATAGAACCCCGAGAGGTTCTACAATGTCCAAGAGGTTACCACAATCAATGATGTGGCTAGGAGCCTACCAAAAATTTATGTAGCATTGGATAATAGACAAGCTGACCACCAAGCTTCAGTGGTGGAGATGGAAGGTACGATTTCCAACCATCCTGTTTCCATTTTAATTGACCTGGTTCTAATTTGAGTTATGCTTCCCCTCAAACTATTGAGAAATGTAAATTGAAACAAGTTAAACATGTTAAATCATGGATGGTACAACTAGCCACTGGAACTAAAAGAAAAGTAACAAAGGTCATACTAGCATGCCAATTTGTCATGAATGGGTTTCCCACCGAAGCAAACCTAAACATAATCCCTCTAGGATCTTATGACCTGCTTATTGGCATGGATTGGTTGGATTTCCACAAAACCAAGTTGGATTTTTACAGTAAAACTTTGGAGTGTGAAAATGAAGAAGGAAGGAGGGTAACCCTACAAGGGATTCAAAATTCTGTCTCAGTGAGACAAATATCAACCCTCCAAGTGAAGAAGTATTGTAGAAAGGGATGTCCCTTGTATGCAATGAACGTACTAAATTCTATTGAGAATGACAAACCTAGCCTAGAAGATCATCCCATATTGAGAAAATATAAATATGTATTACCAGAAGAGGTGCCAGGCCTACCTCCAAGGAGGGATATTGATTTTTCAATAGAACTTGTACCAGGAGCAATGCCAATGTCTAGAACACCCTATAGGATGAGTACACCAGAGCTAGTTGAGCTCAAACTACAGATGCAAGAAATGTGGGATACATGATACATTCGGCCTAGTGTGTCTCCATGGGGAGCACCAACCATGTTTGTGAAAAAGAAGGATGGCACACTCAGACTGTGCATAGATTATAGACAACTCAATAAGATGACCATCAAGAATACGTATCCCTTGCCAATGATCGATGACTTGTTTGACCAATTAAGGGATGCTACCATCTTCTCCAAGATTGAATTGAGGTATGGATACCATCAGGTCGGAATTAAAGATGAAGATATCCACAATACAACCTTTAGGACAAGATATAGTCACTATGAATTTGTGGTCGTGCCATTTGGGCTTACCAATGCACCAATCACCTTTATGTGCTTAATTAATAACGTATTCAGAAAGTTATTAGATAGTTTTGTATTGGTTTTCATTGATGATATCCTAATCTATTCCAAGAATAGAGAAGAGCACGAAGAACATCTCAAGCTAGTACTCCAGGTACTAAGAGAACATCAACTCTATGCCAAGCTCAATAAGTGTGACTTTTTCCAGAAACAAGTCCACTACCTAGGCCATGTTATTTCTGAGGAAGGAGTGACAGTTGACCCTGAAAAGATTAAATCCATCATGGATTGGCATACCCCAAAGGATGTATCTGATATCAGATCCTTTATGGGCCTGACATGATACGATAGGAGATTCATAAAAGGATTCTCCAAGATTGGTTGCCCAATCACCTCCCTTCATAAAAGAAGGGGGTTAAATTCATTTGGACCTCAGAATGTGAAGAAATATTTCAAGAGTTGAAATACCTTCTAACCAATGCACATGTATTGAAGATTACAGATCCAAACAAATATTTCCTTGTGTGTACAAATCCCTGCAAGGAAGGGCTCAGAAGATTCCTTATGCAAGAAGGACATGTGATTTTCTACGAGTCCAAAAAATTGAATGAGCATGAAGTGAGTTATGTGACCCATGATATGCAATTGGCTTCCATAGTGCATGCTTTAAATATGTGGAGGCATTACCTCCTAGGTATGAGATTTGTACTTATGACAAACCATAGTGGATTGAGGTATTTTTTTGACCAACCAAAACTCAATGTGAGACAAGCTAGGTGTCAAGATCTCCTTAGTGAGTTTTATTTTGAAATCAAACATATCAAAGGAAAGGATAATAGGGTGGCTGATTCCCTTAATAGAAGTATGAAATTAGTTCACTTGCTAGTTGTAAGCGCCAGTGAACCAGACATCAAAGAGAGGGTCAAAACTGCACAAGAGACAAATGCATTTTTCAAGATTGTGACATCATACCTAAAGAAAGAGCCCACATGGCTGAAGTATGAAGGTTATCAGATGCTTAAATATGACTTGCTGACTTATAAGGGTAGATTATACATTCCAAATTGTGACGAGTTGAAGAGGTTCATAATGGATGAACTACACAAAAGACCATATACTGGTCATCTTGGTTATCAGAAAATGATCACGACCACTAGGAAATTATTCTATTGGCCCGGACTGAAAAAAGACATAGCTGATTATTTAGCTAAGTGTCTAGAATGTCAGCAAGTCAAGGCAGAGCACCGACACCTAGCAGGGCTGCTACAACCCCTACCAATTACCAAATGGAAATGGGAAACCATCTCCATGGATTTCATCACAAGATTACCAAGATCAACCAAACAAAACGATACCATCATGGTAGTTGTGGAAAAACTGAGAAAAGATGCTCATTTCATACCTGTCAAATCAACTTACAAGGCAATAGATATTGCTAACGTCTTCATGAAAGAGATATTTAGACTGCAAAATATGAAGATATCCTAGGATAGACAAAAGAGCCATGTAGACCTGAAAATGACTCCTAGAGAGTTCAAAGCAGGAGACCATGTATATCTCCAAGTTAGACCCAGGAGAATCTCCTTGAGGATGGGAGGTTGTGCCAAGCTGGCACCTCGGTATTTTGGACCCTTTGAAGTTTTGGATAGAGTAGGACCAGTAGCCTATCAACTATCACTTCCTCCCAAAGTGAAGACACATAATGTTTTCCATGTTTATTTATTAAAGAAGTATGTACATGATTCTAATCATATTATTGACTGGTTTGTGATTCAGGTGGAACCCAAGGGGATTTCTTGCCAGAACCTCAATGCATAATAGACAGGAAGGAAACCCCACTCAAGAACAAAACCATTGCACAGGTCAAGGTGCAGTGGAAAATTTTTGGCCTAGATGAGGCTACATGGGAATTGGAGGATGGCATGAGACATGCATATCCATTTTTGTTCACTTCTGTACATACAAAGCACATCGAAAAATAGAATATTGAGGATGATGCTCCTTTAAGGGGGAGGGGATTGTAATACCCCTGTTTCCCCCAGTTTGTAAATATAACTATAACTGGCCAAGAGACTATGGAAGACTTAATATGTATGAATGTTTGATTTGATGAACCCTTGTATAAAATGGTCAATGTATGAATTTCTGTTATTAATAGAATTTGAATTTGAATATATGTTGCACAACTGCTAAAAGGGGGGAAGTTTGCCAAGATAGACCATGGATGCTATGAGAGAGATGGTGAAGGGAAACCAAGTATGGTTGAGTTGATCCTCACCAGAACAATACCTATTGGGTTTAATTGCTCAACAATCCTTTGACCCATAAATGAATTACCAATCAGGATGGTAGTTGGAAGGCCATCCTCAAGAGTTAATAAGGAGATGGGTGCAACGTTCCTAGTCACCAAGACAGGCAACATCACTGCAAAAGTCTTTCTTAGCTTAACAATTACAATACTTTTTTGATGCCACTTATTCATGCAGAAATAATACTAAACATTCTGTCTCTATAAGCACATAGACAACATATTCTAACCATACACAAATTAATGTAGAATTAACCATAAAAGCATACATGCAGTAATCCAGACAAAACCATAGATGTAACAACATATATAAATACATAGCATGTGAATGAATAGGGGAATGGATACTTATATTTTAATTGAGATCCACCAACTGCATGCAAACCTTCCACGAACCTCCCAACCTTAGACCACGTTGCTCATAACGCTCAGTAGTGGGTCACCCCCGAGCTGGGACTAAGCTCCACCCAGGGAAAGGGAATCCTAGAATAGGTTGAGGTTACATGAGACTTCAAAGTGCAACTGGAAGGATTCTCTCCAAGATCCTTCTTACGCCCACTACTCAAGGACTCTCATTCCCCACATGCCTGTTCCACCCTGGGAATATGAACCTTCACTGTTCCACAATCCATCGACTGCTCCAATTCCCTTTCAGGGTCTCGACAACAGGCTGGACCAAGAATTCTTAGAGCTTTATAGCTGGTGCTGGATTCTCTCTAGGAGAAAATCACTTCCCAACAAACTCTCTCACCTGGAGAGAGCTGCTCACAGGCCTGGCAACCTGCCTCTTCAACCATGGGATTGACAACCTGCTTCTTTAACCGACTTCAAATCAGTTCCAGGAAGGTGAGGACAACAATAAAGGTTTAATATAGCTTAGAGGATGGCAACAACCACAATTTGGTAAGGAACAACACAGTTTTATCAAGTACATATATGCTGGGATTTACAGGAAACATAGGTCGAATTCCCCCGTTACTAGTTTCAGAGGTGTGTCCAAGATGTAGAGGTCCACGACGGAGGCTCGAAAAGTTAGGAAAAGGATGGGAGAATGGGGAGCGAACCCCCCCGATGAGCTGAATTTTCAGCTTTAACTGCATGCGCCCAGGTCGACACCTGTCTTCCTGGAGCTACATGCACTCCATTTAGCACTCGTTCCCTTTCCCAGGAACTTAGGATAATTGGGTTTATTTTCCCCACTTTAGTATTTTCATTCATGAATATATTATAATATTCCCTTGGGTTAATCCCTCTAGCTTAGCCCTTCTTTCCTAGCCTCTCAGTTCTATCCCTTTCCCTACCTAGTGGATTTTAGTCCCCCATCACTCTTTCTTCATGGTCGGTCTACATGTAGCGATGTATAATTTTTATTAATGATCTACATAATTACATATACAAAAACCAGGCTTATTGGCCTTAACATCCAGGATCTTTGGCCTATAACAAATAAGCCTACCAACTTATCAACACTCAACTCACCAACCTACAAAAATCACTACATTTCATAGGGGCTCCACCTGGGGTATTACAATGGGGCAGGGTGCCCATCTGTAAGGCTTCTAGGCCTGACCACGTATGGGGATTCAGACCCACACAACCTTGCCGAGGAAGGAAAGAAAGTAGGTAATTCGGGGATAGAGACAGCTTTGTGAGATAACATAGTAGAGAAAAACGCTCTCCAGAGAAGAGCAGTAAGATATTTTGATTTTGAATTTGAGAGAAAATATGAGAAGACATATTGTTTTGTCTATAAGAAGCCCAGGGTAGAGTTTTTCTACAAGCCGATAAACGATGATGACAAGTGATTGAGGAAGTACTCGTGCAGACCTCCTTGCTTGGAGCAGAGAAAACCAGTTTGCAATTTCCTGTGGGAGAAGGAGAGTAACCTTTGTCCCCGACTATTGAGGAGCAAAGAGAAAGAATCTCTCTCAGAGCATCAAGGTCTAGCTTGGGGGTGGCTAGTGGTAAATCTAGTAGGAGTGGCTGCGCCTATGGTCGGGAGGAAACATGCACCCCTTTCAACGGTTACTTCACATTTTCCAGTTCTGATAAGTATTTTCATACTCTGTGTATTATGTTGAATGTGATGATGAAATATCTGAGTTTATAATTCAATCCTTCAGTATCTGAAAATTGATTAGAAAAGCTCCGTGATTTTAGTAAACTATTATATCTATATGATCTTTCATTTTATCTTAGTTTTGCTGCTAGATAGTAATGAGATATGAATCCACAGGAGGAAGGGGGTATGATCGACTGAAACGCCTAAGTCCTGCCAACCCTGTGAAGTTTACCTTAGTAGGAGTATTAGAGTTCGAATTCTGAGGGAGAAGGGAGTTTGTCCTTTAGACCATTCACCCATTAGACCAAGGGCTTGTGCCCATGCCCTTAACCTCTTTACTACAGAGAGGATATTATGTTTATGCCCTAATATTTTCCAAGAGATCCATGTGACTAAGGTCTGGAGACCCTGCACTAGTCCGAAAGGAGCTAGCCATTCAAGACTCACGTTCCCACAATCCTCAAAAATAGCCAAAGGCCAGAGTCGGGAATCAATGAGGGTCGCTGATCTGGAGATCCAATGTAGACCTCTACCAACCGTTAGATTGGACGTAGGAGGGGAAGCGTTAAGCTCTTCAACAATGCCCTACTTCGGGAGGATAGGAGCGGTTTAGAGACGAAACTCTTGAACACCAGAGTCCCGAAGTTAATCTGGATCGTTGAAATGGGTAGGAAACGTGTCCACAGATCCATGGTTATTCGAGAGTCTGGGTATTTGGATAATTAAGAGATTCACAAGTTTCCCCTGAAGCTATACGAGCCGGAGTAAACCCTGGCCGTAGATGCTAAGTATGCGTGGCGACATATCCAGTGTGGTCCAGAGGGAAAGTCGAGAGACACACACATCGAACTCCTGAAATGCCGAACTTTCGAAGTAACGTGGACCATCGATCCTGGAATCCTTCAGGATCCTTTAGAGCCGTCGATCTAAAGGACCCACCCTTGACTACCTGACTAACTGGGAACGCGTTGTGGAGCGACGCGTGGTCCCTCCTCGTTCCTTGTCAAGTATTGACCGTTGAACTAGGACCGTTGCATGAGGGGATATATGGAAAGTGATCCCGTACTCTGGAGGAAACCGCCCAAGAGTTTACGAAGTATGGACTCATCGAAGTCGCGAGTGTCGAAGTGAATCTCGACCATTGGTCGAAGAGGACACGTGGCACAAGATCAAAGAGTACAAATACTTACTTCTTCGGGGGATTTGCGTCGAGAGGATTCGGTAAGCGCCGAATCTCGAAGCCGCAAAGTAATGATAACCGTATATCTATGGATCTACGTGGGATCTTGCAGACTGTTAGATTAAAAGACTGATCTGATATTAGTCTATGATGACGTAGCTCACTGATGTCATCCCGGGTGACGTGGACCCACTTGACGTGTGCCACATGTCACCCCGTTTTGGACGATTCACGTACCCATTGTGCTTGTTAGAGAATGACACATGTCACCCTTTATCGAAGACACGTTTGGCCCCTTTACTCTCACTGTGTGTGAGTTCTTCATTCGTGGCCGCCTGGCCAACGTGGCTGGTGACGTATACAGGACTCCGAGATTTTGGGTGACTTCGGGAGTTCGGGGACTTTGGGGCGTGTTATAGTTTAGGAATGTCCAACACAAAACATTGAACGACAAAGGCCCAAGGCCACGTGGCGGGATATCGAGAGTTCGAGAGTCTGGGAATAGGATGGTAAAAAGGAACGCTCGACAGAGATTGTCGAAAGGCTAAGGCCACGTGGCGAGACCTCGAGACTTCAGGGATTGGGAAAAAGGTATGTTCAACGCCAAGCACCAAAGCCCCCCTTTTAACCGTAGATCTTGGCAGAGGACGTGAACCGTTAATCGCCCTCCGCTGTTAGGCGATATGAGATTTTGACAATGCTTCTCGGAACTTCTGAAGCTGGAAACTTTTGAAGTGACGAAATTTGTACTAACATAGAATATTAGCTCCCGGTTTTCAGCCCAAGGTCACTAGGAAGAACCTGCTAGCTGGTTCAAGCGCACAGTAAGAGATGTAAGTTTCGAGAAGTCCTTTTTGAGGGTTTTGGTTTAAGTAAGGTTTCGAAAATAAACTAGGGAAAAACAAAAATTCGATGCCCCACCCCTAGAAAGACTATTTAGGGGTTGGGTGTGTTGCACCAACACACCCCTTCCATCATAATCCTCTGTTAACTTTACTGTTGATCTTAAGAGGTAGTCTGATTTGCTGGACTGCATGAAGCAGAAAGGGAAAATAAACTTTTATCCTGTCCTGTGGAAGGGGGAATACCAGGGGATCCGATCTTTGAGAGCTAGGGGGAATTCTTCTTAGTCACTTTAGGAGGCGATAATGGGGTCGAGGAACGGGGAATGTGTAGTGCCTGCATTTTTAATGGGGCTAGAGGAAAAAGGGCATGGCACCTTGAGGAGAGGAGAGATGAACGCTTCACTTGAGGGACACTTGGTTTTCAAAGATCCATTCAAAGAAGGTAAAGGAGCAGAATTCTTACTAGTACTTTGATTTTTTTTGACGCTGAAGTTGGGGATTTTTCTTTCTACTGGAGGTTCGAACTTGAAGAGTCAGCTTGGGAAAAACCATTTATATCTTCTGCTGAATCCATCGACTTTCTCTTCCAAGTACATTGCGTTAGAGACATGAAATAGATAAGCGTGAGATTGCATTAAACATCAATATGATACAAGTATAAGTACAATGATGTTGATGCTCGGATTCGTATTCCAAGACGTCTTTTGGACTCCTACAGAAGATTCGTTTCATATTCCTCTAGTCAAGTAACCTTAATGGATAACATTTCCAACATTCCTCCCTTTAATCCTAAGGGGTGTATATGAGTGCAAGGTGAGAGCTGATATTTGAAAGTGGGCAGTTGAAATATGGAAGTGTGCAGTTGTTGATGGCTGAATGTGCTCTGTGACTCTAGTGGTTTTGGTATGTCCACAAAGAGAAAAGCTAGCAGAAGATGATGTCTTCTACTAAATGGTGATGCTAATGAAATAGAACCGCTGACCATTAACACCAGTAAGTATAGATGCTAATACTCCAAATTATTTGAACAAATTCAAATTGATTATTTCCTGATCGTTCCTTCATAAATATGCAAGAGCATGAGCTAGGTTTACGTCTAGTAGAAACTTGTGGACATGTAACCTTCCCTGCCCCGGGCTCTCATGAAGCGAAAACAAACAGTAAAAGATTTTCAGTCTTCTAAAAAAACAAATTTTAAAGCTTTATCTGTTGCAGCAGATAATGCCTTGTGTAATTTACGATGAGGAATTCAGAATAGCTTTTCTGGGCTTCGTGGTGGCATTGAACAAATGGATCCGTGGTTATAAGAGGAGGTGGTTCACTGGAGGCGACTTGATCACTATCCACGAGTTGAGGCACATGCGTATGAGCCCTAAATGTTGCAATCTGATATTCGAACTAATATTGTCGACAAGAATAAGCGTTACTTCTCTCACCCTACCAGTGTGGCGACTTTGGTCACTTTGCCAACTGCGACATATTAAACAACGTTCCTCCCATAATAAGCGTAATGGAGATTCCCAGGGATGAGTTGATTTAGGGTGGCGAAAACATCCCTATATTCTATCAAAAAAGACGTTGAATCGTCCAGGGTCGCCGAATCGGAGAAAGAGGATCAGATAGTTGATTTAAAACAACAGCTTTTGGACATTCAAAGGCCAAAAAATTTGCCGAGGATAAAAACAAATCTCTAGTTGCTGAAATGAAGAAATGTACAGATGAAAATGCCCGTCTTCATGGTTGAGTAACATAATTGGAGATTGTCGTGAATTATTTCAATAGGAAACTTGCATCCAAAGATGTTCTAATTTGAGAGTTGACAGAACGTCAAGATCAACAATATCAAACAACCTCACAGTCGTTATGGTTTTGGAGTCCGTTAGGGTTTTGTTTTCATTGCTACAATCTGGCCAAACCTAGGCGGAATCGATGGGACCTGCGTGGGACGAATTGTGGCAGAAGAATACCTCAGACAGAGGTGGATGGACAGACTCAGGGAATCCGAGATGTGTTAAGTGTCGAGCGAGCAAATAATGGAGCGTTGGTCGATCACTCAATTAGATTATGTGTAATTGATTGTGGAGGAGATAACCCACTTTTGGTTTGAACGAATATTTCTTGCAGTTAGCTAAGAAGACAGAGGAGCAGACTGGATGGCAGAGGGGCCAGACTGCAAACAGGCAGAGACGTTTCTGGACGAGGAAGAACGAAAGTTTCTACAGACA
>ML843334.1:8723-38720 GCA_009831015.1 Picea engelmannii
ATATTGCATGTGCTAATCATTGGTATGAAAAACACTTGCAAGGGCACCTCAAAAGGACACTTAACCACAAAAATTATCAGCAGAAAGTAACCAAACTGTTTGCTGTCCTAAAAGGCAGCAAAGGACAGTTTTGGAAAGTCAAACTTAGAGCTAAATTCTAGTTAAATACAGACCAGATTTAGCAGCCTGATAGTACCTTGTTTTCATACAATACACCCCTCTCCACCTTGGACACTAGGCCTTTTTTATGATGACATCATACTAGGTTTTGATGGAGATGATGGGGTTTGCTTGCCACATGGACACCACATGATGATTTGATGTGACATGGCATTCTTCCACCTTGCTTGCACCTTCGACGATGACACGTGACCTTTGGAGGCCCTCCTTCACCCTTAGGAGGCTTGACATCACCACATGTGTGACCTTATGATGCATTATTCGCATGATTTATCATTGTAGAGGTTATTTTGAGGGGTCAACCCCAGTTCGAGCATGGATTATTGATGTTTTACTAAATTATGTGGACAAATAGTGCTTGGTTACCTCATATAAATAGAGGAAGCACTCAAAACATTTTATCATCACTCACACTTGTGAGATACACCTATACTTGTCTCTTCTCTTCTCTTTTTCACTAGGAGTACTTGTGTGCACCACTTGAAGGAAGATTTTATTGGATGCTTGTTTCTTGTTGATGATTGGATGGTGAATTAGGATTTCTACATGCATGTGCTTGACCTAGTAAGTGATCTTTGTTCAAGTTTATTGCTTGTGTGTGGTGTATTTTGGTAAATTCTCTTTTAGAGGCTTAATTGTTGCACGTTACCTTGTATGCTTGAAACCCTAGGAGGAATTAAGAGGCTTTATCCCCCTCCCTACTTTCAATTATCATTAATTGTTGAAGCATTAAGACTATTCTAGGGCTTAAGAGCCTTTATACCTTAGGGTTCTTGTCTTGGCTAGTTTAAGTCCTAGGGATTAAGAGACTTTATCCCCCTAGGACTTGACCTAGTTCAACTAAAATATTGTTGCTAGAGGTTAGAGAAAAAATGGCACCTAGGGTTTGTTGATTTTAGCTCAAGCATGTAGTTTGTTTGAATTTTAGCATAAGCTACAGCCATAACAATGCAGTAACAATACACTAGCTGCAGTAAACCAAGATCACAAGAAGAATAACCATGCACAAAAGACACCAAAAATTATCCTGGGAAAACACTTCTCAACCAAGGGAAAAACTCACCAATCCTTTGTTATATATACCAAGAGAAGATCCTCCACACCAGAAACCCTAGAGCACACAAGAGGGTGCTTTTATGACTGAGAAAGATGGCACCTAGAAAAGTGCGCCCTAAATCGCAGCTCACAATTTTAGACCATGCGTTTAGTGTGAGCGAGATATGATCCAAAATAGGGATCTATCTCTTATTTATACAAAACCTAACACATCAATAGGTGTGTCTATTGGCACAATAGGGTCGACCTGTACTACTAAACAATATAATTAATCTTTACTCGATATTAATTATCTTTTCATGGTGGGGCCGACTTGTACCCTTTCACAATACAAATTAGGGTTACAACAAATCTTACTCTTTAGACAATATAGTAAGGATCTCTCACATCCTCTAGTGCTCAGCCACTAGGGACACGTCCACCTGTGCTCACCCACAGGGACGTCACTCTCAACAGATTAACTCAACTAAGTCCATAGGACTACCATCTGGAGAACCATCTTAAGTTGACTCAACTAAGTCCATAGGAGTCTGACAGGAGACCATCTCAAGTCGTCTCAACTCAGTCTAAAGGAGCACGACAAGAGACCACACATCATCTCAACTCAGTCCAGAGGAGTATGACACACCCATCACATGGGCTCTCTCATAGATGTCTCAACTCAGTCCAGAGGAGAACGATCTGGAGAATGTCTCATGAAGCTGCAATCAACAACACTCCCTCTCAGCTAGGGAGGCATTCTCCACCACGCCAAGTCTCTCACGGAAGTACTCTAACTTCGTCTTGGCAAGCGGTTTGGTGAAGACATTTGCAACTTGCTCGTGTGTAAAAAGGTACTGCACATGTACTGCTTTCCTCTGCACCATATCTCTGATATAATGGTATTTGATCTCAATGTGTTTCGATTTATCGCGAAACACAGGATTCTCTGAGAGCGTCACACAACTCTAGTTATCGCAATGGATAACTGTGGAATCCATCTCATGTCCAAATAAGTCTGCAAGGAGCTCGCGAAGCCACACTTCTTCGCGGACTGCCTCACACAATACAATATACTCTGCTTCTGTTGTACTCAAAGCCACAGAAGTTTGTTTCCTTCTGCACCAGGAAACCATGGCAGATCCCAAAGTAAAACAACAACCGAAGGTGCTCTTCTGGTCCACTGTGCTCCCTGCCCAATCTGCATCAGCATATCCTTGCAATCTCATGTCTACACTGGAGGCATATCTCAGGCCATAACCAATTGTGCCTCATAGATATCTTAACACATGCTTCGCTGCTATCCAGTGTGTCTGTCTCGGCTGACTCATAAACTGGCTAAGTACACTCACTGCATAGCATATATCAGGTCTGGTGTTAACCAGATACATCAATGATCCAATCAGTTGTCTATAAAGATGTGGATCAATCTCGCCTGAATCAGTGGAAGCCTCGTTCATTTTCTTCAAATTCATCACCATCGGTGTAGGCATGGATTTGCAGTCCATCCCGAATTTCTTCAATATATATTTTCCTTGACTCGCGAGAATCTCATCAGTGCTCTGCCACACTTCTAGTCCAAGTAGTGCATCACACCAAGGTCTTTCATCTCAAATTCAGAAGCTAATGCACGCTTACATTCAACAATAATGCTTTCTGAATCGGTGAGGAATAAGTCATCAACATATAGGACCAAAATCAGGCACTCATCACCAACAGTGTTGTAGTATAGGTTGGGACCAGCAACACTCTTGTTGAAGCCCAAACTCATCAAGTATCCAACAATCTTCTCATACCAAGCACGAGGTGCCTGCTTTAGTCCATACAGGGCTTTCTTCAACCTACATACATGAGACTCCTTCTCATGTCTCACGAATCCATCTGGCTACTTCATGTAAACTTCTTCCTCAATCTCACCATTGAGACAAGTTGTCTTTACATCCACTTGATGTAGTCTCCAACTCATGGATGCAGCTAGGGCAATAATCATACAGGTGGAAGTGTATCGAGCAACAAGAGCAAATGTCTCCTCATAGTTTATTCCCTCCACCTGAGAGAATCCTCTAGCCACAAATCTCGCTTTGTACTTCTCGACACTTCCATCAGTTGCATGTTTGATATTATAAATCCACTTGGAAGTCAATACAAACTTCCCTTTCGGTCTCGAAACAATATCCCACACATCATTCTTCATGATGGACTGATACTCGTCGGTCATGGCATCTTCTCCATGACAAGAAGGTTCAGTATCAATGATGTGGCTCATAGCTTAAATATAGCTCAAAAATCTATGTTGTCTCTTGCTCTCTCGGAACGTATCACAAGGAGTTGCATGTCCCTCTGCCTCCTGCAGAATCTGTCGAGCCCATGTAGGCCTCTTTCAGCCTACTGTAATGTCTCTGGGAACATCAACTAGAGCTACAGGATCAACTGGATCAACCGGATCAGTAAATGTCTCCCTCTGAACTGTTGAAGGGGAGAAGGTATTGTCTCTTCCTTCTTCTCAAATAGTTTGACTCCCTCTGAGTCAAGTGACTCCCTCTGAAGTCAGAAGGATAAATATCTTCCTTTTCCTGTGTTGCTAACATCCCATGTCTTCTTAGGTCGTCTACTGCCTTTACAATACTTTGTTGGCCTCTCGTACTAGGATAATAACCAAGATGACCTCCCGTAGGGATAACAATCAAAATGGCCTCCTGTATTAGGATAATAACCAACCCGAAAATTGGACTCCCATACCAAGAATCATGGCCCTTCAATAATGAAATAAGAAATATGGCCTCATGTACTAGGATAACAACCAAGATGGCCTCCCGTAGAGATAACAACCAAAATGGCCTCCTGTACTAGGATAACAACCAACCAAGAAAAAATTGGACTCCCGTACCAGGGATAATGGTCCAAGTCATGAGGGCTCCCACACCAGAGATAACACCCTTCATTATAAAATGCAAGCTACTACAAAGTAATGATCAAAGTCATGAGGGCTCCCACACCAGAGATAACACCCTTCATTATAAAATGCAAGCTACTACAGAGTAATGATCAAATAAGGAAAGTAGCACCAACTTACCTTAGTCTACAATCATGCTCAATCTTGCTTTAGGTCCTCCTAAGAAAACTGAGATAGAGAATAACTCTTCGTCGTTCTTTCTTGCATTCCTTGACTTCTTTTGAGGTAGCTAATGTTGCTTTCCTTGCACATCACTAGCTGCAAGTCTAGTCTCATAGTGACAAGGGCTTGAAACCTTGCACATTACTAGCTGCAAGTCTAGTCTCATAGTGAAAAGGGCTTGAAACCTTGCACATCACTAGCTGCAAGTCTACTCTCCTTGAATAAGGTGCACTTATAGAACACACTCAAAAAGTCGCCAAGGATCACTCTTGAAACAAGTTTTCAATGATTTACCTCAAAACGAGAATGTCTTCAAACTTAGATTTAGAACTACTTCCTGTAGCAAGATCTGAAACTTGTGCCCAAGATAGATCAAAAATTTGTACCATAACAAGCCTGAAATATGCACTATACAATTCTGGAACACTGCTGAATAACTGACCTCAAAATTCGCCTCAAGCTTGCCTCACAGCAAGCTGTAAACTTACTTCAAAACTAATCATCAATTAGTACTCAACACAGGCCTAAAACTCAGCCTTCTACTCTTCAAATTTGCACACAGAACTCATATAAAATTTGGTCTGGAACTGTACCCAATAGGTCTGAGATTCGCCAGGGTTACTCCTAAAGACAACCCTTAAATCCTAGAATTTTGTGCCAAGAAGAGAAGTCCTTGACTTCTAAAATCTTCTTTAAAAGATGGCCTTAATTCTACCACAGAATAGGTCTTAGATCAGCTTCAGAAATTCGACCTTGCTGCCTCAAGTAACTCACCCTTACAGCCTCAGATCACTTTAATTCGTTGCCTCATAAGTCACTTAAATCCACTCAGTGCTGCCATAAAATTCTGTCACACATTCAGCCTCATAGCCGACCTCAATCTCCCTTAAGAAACCGGTATGTAATTGTTTTAAGTCTACGATTAAGGTCTAAGGTTAAGTCCGTAATAGTTATGTTGTTAGGACTCTTCTGTGGCAGCCCTATAGGGGCCTCTCCATGCTGGTGACCACCTTAAACAAGGCTCGGCCAGGTCTAATGGGCCTGTGAACAGCCTTGAACTTCACCACAGAAATTTAAGGGAAGGTTCGGCCCTCTCCTTTACACCAACAGCAAGGATTCTAGCAGCCTTTAAAATGTCCACGGCCTGCCTTCATTTACTGTGCACATGATCATCTTTAGGAACTGCTCTGACACCATGTTGATTTTAGCTCAAGCATGTAGTTTATTTAAATTTTAGCATACGCTACAGCCATAACAATGCAGCAACAATACACTAGCTGCAGTGAACCAAGATCGCAAGAAGAATAACTATGCACAAAAGACACCAGAAATTATCCTGGGAAAACCCTTCTCAACCAAGGGAAAAACCCAGCAATCCTTTGCTATATATGCCAAGAGAAGATCCTCCACACCAGAAACCCTAGAGCACACAAGAGGGTGCTTCTATGACTGAGAAAGATGACACCTAGAAAAGTGCGCCCTAAATCGTAGCTCACAATTTCAGACCATGCGTTTAGTGTGAGAGAGATATGATCCACAATGGGGATCTATCTCTTATTTATACAAAACCTAACACATCAATAGGTGTGTCTATTGGCACAAAAGGGTCGACCTATACTACTAAACAATATAATTAATCTTTACTCAATATTAATTATATTTTTATGGTGGGGCCGACTTGTACCCTTTCACAATACAAATTAGGGTTACAACAAATCTTACTCTTTAGACAATATAGCAAGGATCTCTCACATCCTCTAGTGCTCAGCCACTAGGGACACGTCCACCTGTGCTCACCCACAGGGACGTCACTCTCAACAGATTAACTCAACTAAGTCCATAGGAGTACCATCTGGAGAACCATCTCAAGTCAATTCAACTAAGTCCATAGAAGTCTGATAGGAGACCATCTCAAGTCGTCTCAACTCAGTCCAGAGGAGTACAACAAAAGACCACACATCATCTCAACTCAGTCCAGAGGAGCACAACAAAAGACCACACATCATCTCAACTCAGTCCAGAGGAGTATGACACACCCATCACATGGGCTCTCTCTCAGATGTCTCAACTCAATCCAAAGGAGAACGATATGGAGAATGTCTCATGAAGTTGCAATCAACAAAAGGGTTTATGAGGCTATATGCCCTAGGATTTGTTTTTAAGAAGTTGGGGTTATGGTTTATGAGGTTATATGCCCTAGCCTCATCTTCATCTCTCTTGCACCTAGCAATTTTCATGGTGTCTTCATTGACTCCATTGCCTAAGAAAGAGAAACGACGCTAGTCTTGTCGATTACCAGTGATGGTTGAAACCCTAGTTTAAATTAAATACACTCTCTCTCAAAACTCTCTCTTAATCTGGATTTATGACATCATTAGCAAGCTAATTGTACTCTAATGCTATGAATGAACATTGATTTTCTTGTCGTTGTCATAAATTGAATGTTACAGCCATTGTTAAATTTTGAGCTTGATTTCTTATGCGGATTATTTCTTTAAATTCTTCAACACTTTGATTCCAGCTTAATACATTTCAACAATATAGAATCATAACTGAATAGCAATAATCATGTAGATACGTAAGCATGCACATCAACAACACATATACCCTGGGGAAACCCTGTACAGGGAGAAAAACCCCAGCAAACGATATTCCTTTATTGCATTAATAATGTAAGATCACTTACAAATATCCACCATGAATACACTGCTCTTAAAGAGCTTGCCAAGACGACTTAGACTGGACTGAAAAGACCTTGTAGAAGATGAGAGGCTTTGCTGATATAATTTATGGTTATTGACCAGCAATGTAGAAAAGACTAAGCGTTGTCTGGGTGCTACTTTGATGCCCTTTTCTGGACTGATATGCAGCGTTTCTTACCAGGGATATACGCTGCCTTTTCTTGACTAATATTCTTTCATGTTCTTGACTGATAAGTTGCTCTATTCTTAACTGATAAGTTGTCCTGTTATTGATTGATATGTTGTCTTGTATAGGACTGATATGTTGTCCTGTATAGGATAGATATGTTGTCATGTTTAGTGACTGATATGTTGTCCTGTTTAGTGATTGTACAACTGCCTCTATAGGACTGACATGCGCCTCTGTTTAGCACTTGTACAACTGCCTCTATAGGACTGATATGTGGCTCTGATTAGCAGACTTTGATTAGCAACCTTTATAGCTTCACCTTTACCCTGCATAGCAATTGTGTAGAAGAGAGGGGTCGACCTCTGCTTATAAAGGAATGAATAGGAGAAGAGGAGAGGGCTCGAATTAGAGGTAAGATGGTATGCTTTACATAACTCAGCTTCACACTTTAGTTCAAAAATAGAACTAGACTTGAGACTTCAGTTACAACTCACCCTTGACTTGGCATGCATGCGTACTAACTTAGCATGCACATGTCATGCATGCATGCAGTCCATGTCATGCGTCATGCATGCAACATGCAACTAGACATGCATGCAATATGCAACATGCGACAACTTGACAACTTTGACTTTAACCTAAACAAGCAACTTTGACTTCTACAACTCGACTCTTTACAAGGAAATTCGAATTTCTCTTCATGGTGGATAATGTTACACGTGCCAACACACTAGATCAATACATTTATATCATTTGCAATATTAGGAATATCATTTGTTTCTAGCTCATAGGAATTTTATATTCAACCTAACTTTTGCTAGATGCCTTGACTTTTGCTCATGGCTCACAAGGCTTGACTAGGCTCACAGAGGTTGTACGTTTCCCCTGACTTTTGCTCTAGTCTAACTTGATCACAGAGGTTGTACGTTCCCCCTGACTTTTGCACTGATCTATCTATGCTCACAGAGGTTGTACATTCCCCCAGACTTTTGCACTAGATTGTCTATGCTCACAGAGGTTGTACGTTCCCCCTAGCTTTTGTCAATACCTCACAATATTGATTTAGTCTCCATTGGAGAATGATTATCGATGCTGCCAATTTTAACACTCCCTCTCAGCGAGGTAATCATTCTCAGCCACACCAAGCTTGCCTCTCAGATGCACAAACTATTGCGAGGTCAGAGGCTTGGTCAGGATATCAGCTACTTGCTCGCTCGTGGCTATGTACTGTAACTTTACAGTTTTTCTCTGGACCAAGTCTCGAATGTAGTGGTACTTCATGTCAATATGTTTTGACTTATCGTGAAATACCGGGTTCTCTGTCAGTTTTATGCAACTTTGATTGTCACACTGAACCACCGTCGTCTCAAGCTTGTCACCAAACAACCCAGAAACCAATTTTCTGAGCCATACCGCTTCCTTGCTAGCATCACTTGCTGCAATGTACTCAGCCTTTGCTGTACTCTATGTAATGGATCCATGTTTTCGGCTTGACCAAGAGATCATAGCAGATCCTAAACTGAAGCAGTATCCGGAAGTACTCTTCCTATCCACTGGGCTTCCTGCCCAATCAGCATCTGCATACCCATGCAGAAATAGACCACCATTGGATGTATATTTCATACCATAAGTAATGGTCCCTCTGAGATATCTCAAGATGTGTTTTGCTGCCACCCAGTGTCTCTGTCTCGGTCAAGTCATGAACTAACTCATTGCAATCACTGCATAGCATATATCTGACCTTGTGTGGATCATGTACATCAATGATCCAATCAGCTGCCTATACATGGTGGGATCCACCAAATCTGAACATGAATCAGAATCATGCAGCTTCCTTAGGTTGGTAACCATCGGAGTAGACATGGATTTGCAATCCATCATACCAAACCTCTTTAGTACATTCACTGTATATTTTCCTTGCACCAGAAATATCTCGCCCTGTCTTTGCCACACTTCCAATCCTAGGAAGTAATGCATCAAGCCTAAGTCTTTCATCTCGAATTATGAGATTAGCTCCCTCTTACACCAGGATATTAGCCCTTCATCTCCTGTTAGAAAGAGATCATCAACATATAGGATTAGTATAACAGGTTGGTTCCCTCTTACCTTGAAGTACAGATTTGCATCAACATCACTTTTCTGAAAGCCTGGGCTTTTAAGAAAGCCATCAATCCTGTCATACCAAACTCTGGGAGCCTGCTTAAGACCATATAAGGCCTTCCTTAGCTTGCATACATGAGTGCCTTTGTTATGCAGTACAAAACCATCTAGTTGTTCCACAAATACCTCATGTTCAATCTTTCCATTCAAGAATGTTGTTTTTACATTCATCTGATGTAGCTTCCAACCAAGAACTGAAGCTAATGCAATAATAGTTCGAATGGAGGTATACCTGGCTACAGGGGCAAAAGTCTCTTCATAGTCGATTCCTTCTTTCTTAGTGAAGCCTCTAGCTACAAATCTTGCTTTGAACTTTTCCACACTTCCATCAGCTGCATGTTTGATCTTATAGATCCATTTGGAAGAGACCATTGATTTGTCCTTTGGCCTCGGCACAATGTGTAAAATTTCAGACCCCAACCAAGTTTCAGTCTCACTGATTTTTCAGCCAATGCTTAATGCCCAAACCCAGATTTATGACAGCCAATTAAACTCAGCATAAAAATAAATTTCAGAACTGAAACATGAGGATTTTGAACACGTTTTAACACAGAAATAAAATATATCAGCAGCACATAAACTCAAAAAAATAACACAGTGATTTTTGGTGTAAGAGCGACTCTAGAAAAACCCACAAGGGGAAAACCAGTGAGAGAGGACTTTTTATTATTTGTGAGCTTCAAAGAAATTCTGTTACAGCATATTCATCTTCAAAAATTTAATGACAAACTTATCTCGAAAACCATGCCAAGTCTTCACACGGGAAATGAGCAAAACTCCTCAAAATTCCTTCCAGAATTTTCTACAACAAAGTACAAGTCTGCTCCTCGTTTTCTGTGCCTCCTCCTTGCTGTACGACTACCTTGAAATTCGTGCCAACAGTCACAGCTCAAAACAGAGCATTAAATGTTGTACGGTCACTTTGGGAAACGTGCCAAAACCACCCAGAAAACACCACAGAAACTTTCCTCAATCTTGTAAAATTTGTTATCCCCAAGCTCAACCTACTCTGCAAAAGATTTTGTCTTGAGATCTGAGAGGATCTCCTTGTACCCTGTCATGTACTTTGATGCACTACTGTCTACTAACCAAGTTTTTGGCCCCATGAAAACTAAACTAGATAAGGCAGAAACCAAGTAATATTCTTTTCTATTTTCTCTCTCATTAGGAGGACTTTTCTATTTTCTTTTGAATTCATCATCCTCAGCAGTTGAGGCATGATGTTTCCCTTTCCTTGGATATTTCTTTCTAAACCAACAATCTTTAGCAAAATAACCCAACTTATTACAACGAAAGCATTTAATCTTAGATGTATCAATACTCTTGCCTTTGAACATACCTTTGGTGTTTGACTTCCTCTGAGAACCTTTCTAGAAAGTGACTTTCTTCTTTCCCTTGAATCTTGGTGCTAATGTTGAATGCTCTTATTTGGTTGGCTCGCTCCTGGTAGCAGTGCGACTCTCCTCCTGGAGGCAATCAATCGATAACCACCTCTCAAACGTGGGTTGAATCTCTCTCCCACTTACACTGGATAAGAAGGTCTCCCATGAAGAAGGAAGACCATCAAATATGGCCTGCACTAAATCATCATCGTCCACTGTGACCCCTATGACCAAAAGCTGATCTCTGATCTGGGCTATCCTAGAACAGAAAGATGCTACTGATTCACCTTTCTCCATCTTCAAATACTTAAGCTTGTGCTTAAGTGTCATTTTCTGACTTGGAGACTGTTTCCAATACAGATTCACCAAGGTATCCATACAGTCCTTGGCAGTCATTAACGAAGTCATCGTTGGCATTATACTGCCTTTGACTGAGTCAAAGATGATTCGCTTAGCCTTTGCTTGACTCTTCCTGAAAGTCACTCTTCCTGTATCAGTGGTGGGTTCCTCCACCACTGTGGTCACATACTGCTCAAGATTATGCTCCTGCAAGATATTTGTTATCTGAAGCTTCCACACATTGAAGTTGGCAGCTCCTTCGAGCCTATCCTTAGCCCTGACTGAAATAGAAGATGCCATGGACCTCACACTAGAAACTTAATCAAGCTTGCTTGGATCTATGTGTACCTGTTGCTGCACTTCAACAAGCTTAACACACCCTAAGCTCTAATACCATGTTAAATTTTGAGCTTGATTTCTTATGCGGATTATTTTTTTAAATTCTTCAACACTTTGATTCTAAATTAATACATTTCAACAATATAGAATCATAATTGAATAGCAATAATCATGTAGATACGTAAGCATGCACGTCAACAACACATATAACCTGGGGAAAACCCTGTACAGGGAGAAAAACCCCAGTAAACAATATTCCTTTATTGCATTAATAATGTAAGATCACTTACAGATATCCACCATGAATACTCAGCTCTTAAAGAGTTTGCCAAGACGACTTAGACTGGACTGAAAAGACCTTGTAGAAGATGAGAGGCTTTGCTGATATAATTTTTGGTTATTGACCAGCACTGTAGAAAAGACTAAGCGATGCCTGGGTGCTACTTTGATGCCCTTTTATGACTGATATGCAGCCTTTCTTACCAGGGATATACGTTGCATTTTCTTGATTGATATTCTTTACTATTCTTGACTGATAAGTTGCTTTGTTCTTCACTGATAAGTTGTCTTGTTATTGACTAATGTGTTGTCGTGTATAGGACTGATATGTTGTCATGTTTAGTGACTGATATGCAGTCCTGTATAGGACTAATATGTTGTCTCGTTTAGTGACTGTACAACTACCTCTATAGGACTGATATGCGTCTTTGTTTAGCACTTGTACAACTGCCTCTATAGGACTGATATGCGCCTTTGATTAGCAGTCTCTATAGCTTCACCTTTACCCTGCATAGCAATTGTGTAGAAGGGAGGGGTCGACCTCTGCTTATAAAGAAATGAATAGGAGAAGAGAAGAGAGCTCGAATTAGAGGTAAGATGGCATGCTTGACATAACTCAGCTTCACACTTTAGTTCAAAAATAGAACTAGACTTGAGACTTCAGTTACAACTCACCCTTGACTTGGCATGTATGCATACTAACTTAGCATGCACATGTCATGCATGCATGCAGTCTATGTCATGCGTCATGCATGCAACATGCAACTAGACATGCATGCAATATGCAACATGCAACATGCGACAACTTGACAACTTTGACTTAGACAAGCAACTTTGACTTCTACAAATCGACTCTTTTCAAGGCAATTCGAATTTCTCTTCATGGTGGATAATGTTACACGTGCCAACGCACTATATCAATACATTTATATCATTTGCAATATTAGGAATATCGTTTGTTTCTAGCTCATATGAATTTTATATTCAACCTAAATTTTGCTAGATGCCTTGACTTTTGCTCATGGCTCACAAGGCTTGACTAGGCTCACAGAGGTTATACATTTCCCCTGACTTTTGCTCTAGTCTAACTATGCTCACAGAGGTTGTACGTTCCCCCTGACTTTTGCACTAGTCTGTCTATGCTCATAGAGGTTGTACGTTCCCCCTGACTTTTGCACTAGACTGTCTATGCTCACAGAGGTTGTACGTTCCCCCTAACTTTTGCATTAGACTTACATAACATCTCGTTCATCCTGACTTTTGGTTTGACTCACAGAGGTTGTATGTTCCCCCTAGCTTTTATCAATACCTCACAACACTGGTTGATTCTCCAAATCTCCCTGGCTAGCCTCGGGGTGGCCCATATGGCCTCTCATTGGAGAATGACTGTCGATGCTGCCAAATTTAACAGCCATTAGGGATGCAATTTATTGCTGCATACTTACTTAATATTGTGGTAAAACTTGCTCAGAAAATTGGTTTGGCAATTGGATATTGTTCCCCGTGTTGTAAGCTAAATTTTAAGAGTCAATTGCTAATTTTCTGGGTTGTTTTGCCATTATAAATTATTCATTGCTGATATAGACTGGTTTATTATTGCAAATTTACAACAGCAATAGGTTTTACTTGTTATCTAGTGTCTAAAGGTGATTGATATGCTATATAACTTAGTAATTGATGATTTTATGCATTGAAGAGTTTATTGTCTCGTACAAGTTGCCCAATTAACTCGTTCAAACCGATTTATCCCTTCACATTTCCTAGACCTAGCTTGACCTTCTAAGTGACCAAGATAGGGGATTGTAGGCTTGGCTAATCTTGCTATCTTATCCCTTGAGGTCACTAGGGAAGCCTCCCTTGTGTTGGATCTCTTTCCTTCACTAAAAGGAGGGAAGTATCTACCTAGGTGACAGTGGTAGATGTGTAATATGGAATTGATTGTTATCCGGTCTATAGATATTGGTGTATGTTTTTTTGGTATAATGCTTATTTTCCAAAGTTTGTAAGTAAAATTGTATTTTTGTGGGTCTTTAGAAATTGGTTAGTCCTTTTCTAGGTATGTAAAACCTCAATAATGTTTTAGCAAGTGCTCCCTCACTAACTTGAGACTGATGTCGCTTTCTATGGCACCTGCTTTGAATCTGTCCTTTTTCATATTGTAATTTGTCATTAATAAAATAAGAACTCTTTGAAAGCAAAGAAGATGTAATAGATATAACACATCTTTTAGATATTAAAGGCACAAACCTTTGGCAATCGATACAAAGAGTTGTAAAACACACTGGACAGCTGAGCAATGCATCAGATTTTCTGCCTTGTCTTTTGCATAGCACCCAAGTTTCATCCTTATCATCCATCTCTGGATCATAGAATTCTGGTTTCACAGAGTAGTCTACTTCGTCATCGTCTGAAACTGTGGAGCAATAACTTCATGTTAGGCCCATCACATGAAAATAGTCAAAATAATATATCTTTATACTTGAAACACTATCAACTTTTTCCTAGTTGACTAAAACTCAAAGTTACAGTGTGAAGAAAAACAGAGGGGATGTGATAGAAAATAGAATTATCTATTTCAATTTTAAAAACAATATTTCTCTTTTCCATGCATAGATGAAAAAGGCCCAGTCCTCCCAGTATTCCCAGGTCAAACTCGACTTGGCCCTGCTGTCGAGCCAAGTTAACTCACTCAAGAATCTAGCTATCTGCCAGCAGTCAAACCCGACAGAAGTAAGTCAGACCGGCAAGTATTCACAGGGAAGACCCGGACCGGCAAGTAACTCACGGTTTATTCACTAATTGCAGAACCCAACTTCCTAGCGGATGAATAAATGAGCGGCATCAAATATAAATGCCAAAAAAGAAAAGAAAACCCCTCGTTTTAAACGCTTTCTGCTGCTGAGTTTTGCCCACTTCAAGTCGAACTCTTGCCCATTCCAAGTCGAACTGTTACACTACGGTCTCACCGCATCATTAGCTGAGCCGAGATTTTCAACATAAACTCTATAATCCATATAATAAAATTCAGGAAAACCTAGCAACTATATGCTCCTGAGACACATATTTTACTAATAGACTTAAAATCATAGACTCTTGCATCTAGAACAAAGTAACTGAAGTTATCTGACTTCCCACATTATTAACAGAACTGCCAATCCCTGATTCGCCAGCTTTAGAGTGATCAAAAGTAAGTAAAACCACCAGAAAAACTTGCAAGTATATGGACATTATATTAGGGTAGTGGGGGAGTCTTTTTTCAAATAGTTTACTGTAAGTTGAAAGAAGAAAAAAAAAACTAGTTTGGCAACCACAAACAAAATGGGTATTCATCTTGTAAGATTTTCTTTATTGCTGTGGAATAATAAATGATTCTCGAATAACCCTGTCTTTTGTACCAACAGAAATTGTCATTAAAACTTGCATATTCTACATGATATCGATCCTGGTCGGCATTTGCTAAACTAGAACTGTGGAAAATAACAGCATTAGACAGTCATGCATACCAATTTGGTCCGCGGCATGGGAGGAAGAGAGCTCTACAGAATTCATGGTAGTTCCACTCCTCTACCGAACCGAATGGTTGGATCGCTGAATAGAGAAAAAGCTAGACAAAAGGTTACGGTTTTGGTTTTACTTTCAAGTAGGGCAAACCAATCGCATCCTAAAGCTCATGTAGCGACTAGTGGATTTAAAGTAATAGATAGAGAGGTTATCCGAATTTTCCTAAAAACCGACTAGTGGATTTAAAGTAATAGCTTGAGAGGTTGTCGGAATTTTCCTAAGAACCTTAGTCATTGTTTCAATGTCGTTGACACTCTTAGGTAGGCTACCAGATGGCTAGTGTATCATGAAAACACTAACAAGCTCAATTGCACTTAAGCGAAGTAGAAACCGTTTAAAGACTTAGGTCAAAGGGTAATTTTAGCACAATCTCCCTCTTGGAATCCTTTCTTCCTCCCTAATAGGTCATCATTGAGGCTACCCAGATTTGGATTACTCAACCAAGTTTAATGTAGTAAGAATTATCAAAGTTTAAGAACATGCCAAGGTCTAGTGGACAAAATATATATGGCTTGCAAGTTTACTTTATATTTACTTCAATATTAGGAAAATGTTTTTAAAAAGGATGATATTTATATAATATAGATTTATTTGCTTTGAAAATAATGTTTTACGCTTAAAACTTTTTTCTCAAATTTTACATTAACATGTTTTTGTGTATGAGCGTTTCATCTACCTTTATTTAAAAAAAGAAATTAAAAAAAAAAATCGTTATATTTACCAACAAAAAATTGAATTTTTACATTAACATGTTTTGTGTATGAGTGTTCCATCTACCTTTATTTAAAAAAAGAAATTAAAAAAAAAATTTGTTATATTTACAAACAAAAAAGTTGAAAGGTATTTGAACCTCATCCTTCCATACCGAATTAAAAGCATACAAAATGCTAATCTCATTTTCAAATTCACATCTCATTATCCACAAAACAAATAGCATTGTTATCCTTAAGTAATGTAGAAGTCCAAAAAAACATCATGAACAAAAGTGTGCCCATCACCAAACAACGTTGCTCGCTAGTAAACCTTGCCATAAGGAAGCACCAAGTGATGATCTTGATCTGGATTTTATGAGCAGAATGAAATGACTACAGGTTATTAACAGGTGCTTAACACAAAATAACAGAGATACAATAAAACTGGTTTTCTATTCAATAAGGAAATAAGTTGAAACTATAAAATGCAGCGGAAAACAAGCTTGTTGGAATGGTGGCAGCTTATCTCTGAGAAGAGATGTGACGGCTGCGCTCATTCGCAAGAAGATGATTACAATAAGGCTCTAAAGACCTTTTTACAATAAACAGGAATGTCAAAAACTCTAGACATCCAAAAACCTAACCCTAGGAGATGAAGCGCCAAAAGTCATGTGGGCCCCGTTTGGGTAAGTTAGTACATCAACTTCCCGAAGTCGTAACTTTTGCATACGATCTCCATTTTAGGCGAATGATAGCCTGTTGGAAAGGTATCGTCGAGGAGATTCATTTTGGGGGCAACATTTAAGGAAGTTCCATGTTGCTCCCCGTTTTCCCAAAAAACGTCGTTTAAGGCCTCAAAACGGCTCTGAAAGTTTCAGGACCTGAAAAACTGCTAAAAATAGTAAATTACCAAAATTGCCAGAAAACTGTTTTGAGCCAGTTGGAAAAGGTGGGTGGCCACCGATATCCACCTGGATCAATCCTCTCTCCTTAGGAAGCAATGGTCTCCATTGCGTTGAGTTCCCCCATCAGATGAGGAAATTTTTGTTGAATTTGGCCTCGGGTGAGCCACTTGCCTTGGTGCAGGAGCTGCCCTGCTTTGACGACTCGATAAAGTTGGATCCTTTGCTGTCGAGTGCCCTTGATTTTTGTGTCCACAATATGATCATTGGATGCCTGTTGTATGCAGTCGGGGTTGAGCTTTGTTGGTGTCAATTGTTCTGCTACTTCTAAGGTGTTCAATAATGGTGGGAAATATGGGCGAAGGAGATCCACGTTGAACACTGGGTGTAGGCCAAGGAAGGGAGGAATGTTGAGCTCAAAAGCATTATCCCCCATGGCCTTGGTGATGGTGTACAGCCCATAACGGAGTGGGTGAAGCTTCCGATGGGGTCCTGTAAGGCATTCTTTCTGCAAGTGCAACCAAACTTTGTCGCCCACCTGAAACTTATGTGGCACTCGATGTTGATCATGGCGCTACTTGTACTTGTCATTGGACTTCTGTAGGATATCCTGAACCTGTTGGCGGATGTGCTAGATCCGCTCAATGAACCGGATGGCTTTGTCAGCTTTAGTTGGAGTAGGAGATGAGTCGGTCGAGGTGACCACAAGGGGAAGTGCAACATATATGGGACCCAATGGTTGGATTCCCAACCCCACCTGAAAGGGGTTATGGTCGGTTGAGTTATGCAAGGCTCGGTTGTAGTTATGTTGGACATAGGGAAGGATCCCATCCCATGTGTGAGGGTGCTTGGAATTATACATGCGAAGGATATGCACAATCATTCAATTTACGACCTCGGTTTGGCCATCTGTCTCGGGGTGGAAGATCGTGGATTTGGTGAGCTTGGTGTCCAGCAGTGACCAAAGCCTCGACCAGAATGTGCTGAGAAATTGATTGTCCCAATCTGAGACAATGGTTTGTGGGATTCCAAAATGTACCCAAACTTGTTCAAAGAAGAGCTTGGCAGTGGCCTATGTTGTGATGCTCTTCTTGCAGGCAACCAGAATCGCCATCTCATAAAAGTAATCAACAACCACAAAAACACAGTCATTTCTTCGTTTGGTGGACGGGAGGCCCGACATGTAGTCCATTGAGATGGATTCCCATGGCCTGTCAGGAGTAGGAAGAGGGGTGTACAGGCCCTGTTTCTTAGTGGTCGGTGTAGCAATAGCGCAGGCAGTGTAGGACCTGGTATAATTGTTGACCTCCTGTCAAAGTTTCGGCTAGTAGAAATGTTTATGTAGCATCGCCACTGTCTTTTCGACATCGAAGTGTCTTGCCACCTTACTGTAGTGGGCTTCCCAGATCAGCTTCGCTCGCTCGCTTAATCGAACACAAATATGGCCTAGACGACACAACAACCCATCCTGAAGATGGAAATTATCGACAACTGCCTTTGCACCCAACATTTGGTAGGTGGTGGCGAAGTTCGGGTGTGTCTCATAGAGTTGGGGCCATCCAGAGGTCTCATGGTCGCAAGAGTCTAGCACCATGGTGAGTGTCACGACTGGCAATCTATTGAGGCAATCAGCGACACAGTTAGTGTTTTATGTTTTATACTTGATGTTGAGGTGGAATCGCTGCAAGTATGTGGACCACTTTTGATGGCGGTCATTCTGCAATTTTCCTTGTGTCTGCATGAATTGTAGTGGCTTATGATCAGTGTGGATGATCGTCTCCTTCCCAAGAATGTAATGTCTCCACTAGCGACAGGCTTGCACAATGGAGTACATTTCTTTGTCGTAAGTAGGGTACTTATGAACAGCATCTGAGAGTGTCTCACTATGATAGGCCACGGGGTGGTCGTGTTGAGTGAGAACGGCACCCACAACATAGTCTAAATCATCTGTCTTAATCTCAAAGGGTTGTTGCAGGTCTGGTAGTGAAAGTACTCGAGCTGAGCACAAGCGTTGCTTCAAATCATCGAACGTCTTTTGTTGGGACCGGGCCCACGCAAATTTCACCTTACCACCACCCCTGGTTATTTGGCTGAGGGCCCATGCAATATGGGAGAATCCCAACACAAACTTGCAGTAGAAATTGGCAAGGCCCAAGAAGCTCAGTGAGTGTGGTTGGGGCTGGCCAGTCACGGATGACTTGGATCTTGGATGGATCCACATGTACGCCATGTTGATCAATGATGTGGCCCAGGTAATGGACCTTGTCCATGCCGAAGGAGCATTTTTCCAAGTTTTCATATAGCTTGTGCTGCCACAGGGTGTGCAAAACCTATTGAATATGCTACAAGTGTTTGGCCCAAGTCTTATTGTAAATGAGAATGTAATCCAGATACACCACTACAAACATATTGGTGAATGGTCACAGGATATCGTCCATCATCCTCGTGAAAGTGGTTGGAGCATTTGTCAAACCAAAGGGCATGACAAACCATTCAAAAAGGTCTTCCTTTGACTTGAAGGTGGTCTTCCATACATCTGTATGTTCTGTTGAGACCTGGTGGTAGCCAAACTTCAGATCAATCTTACTAAAGTATTTGGCCCCCGTGAGTTGATCAAGGAGGTCGTCGATTCAAGGAATCGGGTACCGGTTTCTGACTGTGATTTTATTCATAACCCGGTAATCAATACAGAGTCGTCAGGTTCCATCTTTATTCTGTACCAGCACGATTGGGCTCCCACAAGGTGATGAGCTAGGATGGATGCACCCCTTGTGGAGCAGTTCTTGGATCTGTCGCTTGATCTCCTCATTCTCTAATAGAGAGCGACAATAGACTGGCCCATTGGGCAACAATGTGTCGGGGGTCAAATCGATGGGGTGCTTGACCTAGAAGTACAGAGGTACCCCGGTAGGTGAGAAGAAGATATCTGAGTATTCTTCCACGACCTTATCTACTTGCTTCTGTTGTGTGGAGAGGTCATCCGCAGAGACCATGGATGTGGTTGTGATCTTTCGTTTATTCTTAGAGCGAATCACGGAGAAGACAAACTTCCCCGTCTGAGAGATGACCTTCCTGCATTGCTTAGTAGAGATCAAGGAAATAGCACTAGTTGGGACTGCCTCAGGTATCCTGTACAATTTCATGTTCAAAGTAATAATAACACTACGAGGCCTAGACTCATATACAGCATGATGTTTCCATAAATAAGGTTGGCCCAAAAGAACATCACAAACTTCGAGAGGAGCAACATCACACAATACCTCGTCTTTGAAGGGCTTGATGTTGTATGACAGTCGACACTATTAGTTGACGCAGAGATCGCTTCCTTAGCGGAGCCATCCAACGGTGTAGGGTTGTGGGTGCGGCGTTGTCACAAGGCCAACCGCTTGATGACCTCTGTTGAGATGAGGTTCTTCTAACTACTACTATCAACGATGAAGTGCAGCGGGGTGTCTTTTACCCACATCTGTGAATGGAAGAGGTGCTCTCCTTCTTCTGGCTCATCTAGTTCACCAGGCTGGAGCTTGGTGATAGCAACGGTGGCACTGGGTTCCGCATCAATGATCTGTCTTCCCCTTTCTGGTTCTGACTCAGAGTCAAAACCTGCATCTGATTTAGAGGCTTTCACTTCAACCACCAGCGACTGCTTTGAGTGACAATCAACAGTGTTTTGCCAAGGGCTCTTATGGAAGTCGCACCACTTCCCGGTGTCTTTCTTTGTCTTTCCGATGTCCTTCTTTGCTTGCGGCTTGGACTGGTTGTCCTGATACTATCCATCTTTGCTCTGTCCTTTGTTATGTGGGTTGGGGCCACCCTTTCCTGGATTTTGTTGTGAGGGATTCCCAGGCCCAAATTGTCGCGTCTTTTGTTTGAGCTTTTGCTCGATTTTGACGACATATCGATAGGCCGCGCCCAAGGATGAGATGTCTAGAAATTCCATTTTGGTCTGGATGTATCTATGTATAGCATTGTGATACTTGAGCACCAAATGTCACTCTAAATATTTGATACCCAGCTTGGTGGGCAAGGTATGGAAGATATTTGTGAAATCTAGCACTGCTTGGTCTCTTTCTTACCGCAGTGTGGTCCATTTAGTATACAAATCATCATAACTTCTGACAAGGTAATATTGTTCCTTAATAGCATCCTTGAAGGATTCCTAGGTGGTCGTGACTGTAAGTAATGAGGGTTCCTCTGTTTCCTTTTTCTCACATAAAGTTTCCCACCAATATTTGACATGGGGAACGACTTTAAGGAGCGTAAAAGTAATCTTTTCTCTATTCGAAAAGTTATGGACGGAAAAATACCCTTCTAGTAGATTCAACCACTTGTCTACAACATCTGCATCTATTTGACCTTCAAATATAGGAATATCAAAGTTTATTTGTACCTTGAAGGGGGTGGCGCCTCCGCTCGAAGAAGATGCGTCGCCTGTTGGTAGCCACCGAAGGATTTGCGTGAAACTATCCATCATCTCGTTCCTCTATTGCGTGAGGGCTTCTTCAAGCAACATTTTGAAATGATCTCTTGTCCCATCATCTTTCTTTTCTCCTGCTATGAGAGGTCGCTTGGGCATGCGAGAGATTTTGTCCTCAAGAGAAACAAGCTCAAGACCCAACTCTTTGTACTTCGACCTCGTTGGGGACATGCATTAAGACGAAAAGGAGTAGACTGCTCTGATACCACTGATATGGATTTTATGAGCAGAACAAAATGACTACAGGTTATTAACAAGTTCTTAACACAAAATAACAGAGATATAGTAAAACTGGTTTTCTATTCAATAAGGAAATAAGCTAAAATTGTAAAATGCAGCGGAAAACAAGCTTGTTGGAATGGTGGTGGCTTATCTCCGAGAAGAGATGTGACGGTTGCGCTCATTCGCAAGAAGATGATTACAATGAGGCTCTGAAGCCTTTTTACAATAAACAGAAATGCCAAAAACCCTAGACATCCAAAAACCTAACCCTAGGAGATGAAGCGCCAAAAGTCATGTGGGCCCCATTTGGGTAAGTTAGTACATCAACTTCCCGTGGTCGTAACTTTTACATACGATCTCCGTTTTAGGCACATGATAGCCTGTTGGAAAGGTATCATCGAGGAGATTCATTTTGGGGAAACATCGAAAGAACTTATATGTTGCTCCCCATTTTCCCAAAAAATGTTGTTTAGGGCCTCAAAACGGCTCTAGAATTTCAAGACCCGAAAAAACTGCTAAAAATAGTAAATTACCAAAATTGCCATAAAATTGTTTTGAGCCAATTGGAAAAGGTGGGTGGCCACCGATATCTGCCTGGATCAGATCCTCAAACCAACTCCAACAATGGCTGGAAAACCGATAGTCCCAAAAGATATGAAGATATGCTTAACTGACTCTAAACACTAACATATAGGACAAAGGCCATCCGACAAACTAGTCCTGGTTAACTTCGTCTTAGTTGAAACCCCCTAATAAATGACAAGTCATGCAAACACTCTCGACTTATAAGAAAGTTTCATAGTCCGAACACTATGCAATCACCTCACCCAATGCTCCTTCAAATCGTTACATACCCAATGAGTATTAACAATTGGGGAAAGACGACGTCGCAGAAGAAGAACTAAATACAAATGGCAAGAATCATATTGCAATAGCCCAAAGCTCCACCCCAATCCCTCTAGAAGATTTCCAACATCCCAATGTTCATCTTAAATAACTCAAACTTTGGAATGAGGGCACGCAACTCCATGATCATGGAATCACCAATGGTGAGAAGCTCATGCTTCTTGACAAGAGCATATACTAAGGTCCTCATGCCTAACGAAGATGTCTTTCCACCTCATTCTACATACCTAAAAGTGTGGCATATCCATAGTACAAACCACATGCTCCCTCTAACTCCAAATTGACCTACAAACTGTTGATTTCTCAATGAGCAAGGTTTAAGCATGAAGTTCATTGCATTTTAACATTTTACTTAAACCATAAACAATTTTGTTGCAGCAACCAAGATCATAAGAAGAAACACCATGCACAAGTACACAAGAAGTATCCTAGGAAACCCTTCCCAACAAGGGAAGAAAACCCAGCCAATCCTTTGCTATATTCTTCAAGAGAAAGACCTCCACCACCAAAAAAACCTAGCACACAAAAGGGTGTTCACAAACCCTAGAAGACTAGCGCCCAAGAGAGGTGTGAACTTTTCCCAAGAACATGTACTTTCTGAAATTTCCAAACTCACACTTTTGATATGATTATCTTTACTTATATTAGACTGAACCTGTCAACATAAGTGTTTATTGGCACAACAAGGCTGACCTCTCTAACTCACAATATAATTAACAATAACCAAATTAATTATCTTTTACATTAATTATCTATTGCATTAAGGTGGGGTCGACGTGTACCCTTTACATTACAATTAGGGTTACAGGTAAGTCTGACTCTTGAACAATATAGCAAGGGATCTCATACACCCACTAGTTCTCAGCCACTAGGGGCAGATCCATAGGGATGTCCATATCTCTATCTCATTGCATCTCACATGAGAACCACACTCACTAGTGCTCAACCACTAGGATCACGTTCACTTGTGTTCATCCACAGGCACGTCCAACTCAACAAATCTTCTTTCCCACTGCATTATAGAGGAGAGTCATCTGGAGTTCATCATCTCAACTCTCTGCTCAAAGGAGGCTAATACATCATTTTCATCTTTGTCTCATAATGATGCACCCATCTCATGGGAATTCACATGTTCACCTTGTGCTTAGCCACAGGCATGTCCAACTCAACAGATCTCCTTTCTCACTGCATTACACCAGTGAATCATCTGGAGTTCTTCTCAACTCTCTATAAGGAGGAGGCCATCACTACGTTCTAGTTCTGTCTCAGATAGGAACCACACACCCAACTCATGGGCTCTCTCTCAGGTTAACTCAATCAACTTGTGTCCCGGAGGATGTCTCACGCAGCTGTAATCATAAACACTCCCTCTCAGCTAGGGAGGCATTCTCCATCAGGTCAAGTCTTGCATGGAAGTACTCAAACTTTATATTGGTTGTAGTCATCAACACTCCCTCTCAACTAGAGAGGTATTCTTCACCAAGCCAGTTTGGTAAAGGTGTATGCAATATGTTTATGTGTAGGAAGGTACAACATGTGTATTGCTTTCCTCTGCATCATGTCTCTGAAAATGATATTTTATCTCAACGTGTTTCGATCTATCATGAAACACAAGTTTTGCAAGGAGCTTCACACAACTCTAGTTATAATCATATAATCCATCTCATGATCAAGTAAATTTGTCCGAAGTTTATGAAGCAACACTGCTTCGCACACTCAATGATATATACTCTGCTTTTGTGGTATTCAAGGCTACAGTACTTTGTTTCCTGTTGCACCAGGAAACCATGACAACCTTCACAGTAAAACAACAATCAGATGTTCTCATCCAGTCCACTGTACTCTCTGCTCAATTTGTATCGGCATATCCTGCAAACTCAAGTTCACATTGGAGGCATATCTCAGACCATATCCAATTGTACCTCGTATATGTCTTAATACATGCTTTACTATTATCCAGTCTGTTTGTCTCGGTTGACTCATGGATTGACTGAGCACATTCATTGCATAGCATGAATCAGGTCTGGTGTTAACCAGATACATCGATGATCCAATCAGTTGTGGATCAATCTCTTCTGAATCATCATCATTCATTTTCTTCAAATCCATCACCGTAGATTTGCATTCTGTCATACTGAACTTCTTTAATATGCCCACTATATATTTTCCTTGACTCAGGAAAAATCTCATCGGTCCTCTGTCACACTTCTTGTCCCAAGAAGTAGTGTATCATACTCAGATCCTTTATCTTGAAATCAGAAGTCAAAGCTTACTTGTATCCAACAACACGACTTCCTGAATAAGTCATCAAAATCAGGCTTTCGTCACAAATGTAGTAATATAGTTTTGGTTTAGCAACACTTTTGTTGAAACCCAAACTCATCAAGAATCCATCTATCTGATGTAGTTTCCAACTTATGGATGGTAGTACAGATGAAAGTGCATCGGTCTACTGGATCAATATGTCTCATCATAATTCACTCCCTCTGCTTGTGATAATCCTCTGGCTATAGATCTCACTTTGTATTTCTCGTCACTTCCATAGGTTGCATGTTTGATCTTATAGATCCACTTGGAAGTCATCACAGACTTCCCTTCTGGTCTTTGAACAATATCTCATACATCATTCTTTAAGATATACTGGTATTCTTCTGCTATGGCATCTTGCCATACTTGTTCACCCTTTGCTTCTTCATGACAGGGAGTCTCAAAATCAATGAAATGGCTCATGGCTGAAGGATAGCTTGAAAAATCTATTTTTCTTTCTCAGGATGTCCCTTGAGGGACTTGTATGTTCCTCTGCCTCCTGCAGAGTTTTGTTGACTCTAGATGGGCCTTTTATGCCCTACTGCAATATCTCTGGGCATATCAATTGGAGTAGCTGAAACGGCTGGAATATTGTCTGTCTCCCTCTGAACTGCTGAAGGGAGAGAAGGTATTGTATCTTCCTTCCTTTTATTTTGTTTTGACTCTCTCTTGAATCAAGTAACTCTCTCTGAAGTCTGAAGGATGGAAGTCTTCTTTTGTTTTCTTGCTAGACCTTTTATGTCTTCTTTGACTAGCATAATAATCAATCAATAAGGTTTGGACTCCCGTACCAGGGATAATGGTCCAAATCATGAGGGCTCCCACACTGGAGATAATACCTTTCACTTATTAAGAAAGCAATCAACTATAAAATTAATGATCAACTAATTTACCTGAATCTCTAGTCATGCTCAACTCTATGTTTGTTCTTAGAGGAAGTACTTCTCCTCTCTCTTATCTTCATTCTTTTGGGGTGGGTCTGGATCAATGTCAATGGTGGAAGCATATTGTCTTCCTTTCTTCCTGGTTGGACAATTTTGATCTCAATTTTATGAGCAAAACGAAATTAATACATATTATTAACATATGCTTAACACAGAATAACAAAGATACAATAAAACAGGTTTTCTATTCAATAAGGAAATAAGCTGAAACTGTAAAATGCAGCGGAAAACAAGCTTGTTGGAATGGTGGTGGCTTATCTCCAAGAAGAGATGTGACGGTTGTGCTCATTCGCAAGAAGATGATTACAATGAGGCTCTCCAAGCCTTTTTACAGTAAACAAGAGTTTCAAAAACCCTAAACATCCAAAAAACTAACCCTAGGAGATGAAGCGCCAAAAGTCATGTGGGCCCCGTTTGGGTAAGTCAGTACATCAACTTCCTGTGGTCGTAACTTTTGCATACGATCTTCGTTTTAGGCGTACGATAGCCCATTGGAAAGATTTATCCGAGGACCACAACATACCCAAAAAAATGTCGTTTAGGGCCTAAAAACGGCTCCAAAAGTTCAGGACCTGAAAAACTGCTAAAACTAGTAAAATACCAAAATTGCCAGAAAGTTGTTTTGAGCCAGCTGGAAAAGGTGGGTGGCCACTAATATCCACCTGGATCAATCCTCCCTCCTTAGGAAGCAATGGTCTCCATTGCGTTGAGTTCCCCCATCAGATGAGGAAATTTCTGTTGAATTTGGCCTCGAGTGGCACCCGATGTTGATCCTGGAATTGCTTGTACTTGTCATTGGACTTCTGTAGGATATCTTGAACCTATTGGTGGATGTGCTGGATCCTCTCAATGAATAGGGTGGATTTGTTAGCCTCAGTTGGAGCAGGAGAGGAGTCGACCGAGGTGACTGCAAGGGGAAGTGCAACATCTGTGGGACCCAATGGTTGGAATCCCAACCCCACTTGAAAGGGGCTGTGGTCGGTTAAGTTGTGCAGGGCTCAGTTGTAGCTATGCTGGACAAAGGGAAGACTCGCATCCCATGTGCGAGGGTGCTTGGAATTATACATGTGCAGGATATGCATGATCATTCTATTTACGACCTTGATTTGGCCATTTGTCTAGGGGTGGAAGGTCGTGGATTTGGTGAGTTTGGTGTCCAACAGTGACCCGAGGCTCGACTAGAATGTGCTCAGAAATCGACTGTCCTGATCTGAGACAATGGTTTGTGGGATTCCAAAATGTGCCCAGACTCGTTCAAAGAAGAGGTTGGCAGTGGCTTCTGCTGTGATGCTCTTCTTGCAAGCAACCAGAATCGCCATCTTAGAAAAACGATCAACAACCACAAAAACACAGTCATTTCCCCGCTTGGTGGACGGGTGGCCCGACATGTAGTCCATTGAGATGGATTCCCATGACCTGCCAGGAGTAGGAAGAGGGGTGTATATGCCTTATTTCTTAATGGTCGTTTTGACAATAGCGCAGGCAGTGCAAGACCTGATATACTTGTTGACCTCCTATCGAAGTTTCGACCAGTAGAAATGTTTCTGTAGCGTCGCCACTGTCTTTGGGAAACCGAAGTGTCCTGCCACCCGACTGTAGTGGGCTTCCTAGATCAGCTTCACTTGCTCGCTTGATGGAACACAGATATGGCCCAGACGACACAACAACCCATCCTAAAGATGGAAATTATCGACAACTGCCTTTGCACCCAACATTTGGTAGGTGGTGGCGAAGTCTGGGTCTGTCTCATAGAGTTGGGGCCATCCAGAGGTCTCATGGCCACAAGAGTCTAGCACTGTGGTGAGTATTGTTAACACAGGGGCAGACCCGATGTTCACTCCAAGAGCGCACCAACAAACCCAATCTACTGGCCCTTTCAACAACACCTGCGAAGCAAATGCAATCTCACCCGAAGCAGCTATGAGGGGGTTGCAGGACAGAGATGTCTACAACCAGGGGAATATCAAGTGGATCTAGTAGAACAATGACACAATATGCACCTATCACTTATCAATCTAGATCTATCCTGCTCAGTTATAGATCTGATCTAACATAGCAATGCAAACAACAAGATAACAACAACATAGATTAATCATCAATCACACATGCACGATGCAAGATATACGTGGTTCACCCTCTCTCTAGGGCTATGTCCACATAACTATGCTTATGATTTATTAAGGAAAAGCATATAGTTCTTGTCTGTGCTCTCAGCTAACAGATATTATTTCTTCTCTCTCTTTCTCTCCCCTTTCCTGTGCACCCAGCTGCAGGACTTGATCTTCGCACACAGTTGAAGATCTTACAATAGCAGAAGGTTCTCTTTCTCAGCACTTCTCTCTCTCAACACAGTGATCTCTCACACAACAATAGAACTAGATCAACAACAATATCGTACCAATACTCAATGACCAACCCGACCCAGATCCTCTTGACCTTTATGTATACATTACAATCCCTCACCGACAACCTTAGGCTGAAACCTAGGTGTCAAAACCCTAGATACCAAAACCCTAGGTGTCTAAAACCCTACGTCAACTTGACCTGCTTTTTCCGGGCTTCGCCAGCCTGTCTTTCCTTCCTTTTTGTGCGGTGCTCCAAAGCATCCAACGGTGGATTTTTCCACTTTCTGAGTCATCCTTGATCCAATATCCTTGTTGATATGTCATCCTCGATTTCCTCGTCTAACGGATTTCTTTTCCGCACTTTGCTCCATATTTTCTGCTCTTTTGCTTACCTCGACCCAGTGATAGTCATTGTGTCTCCCGCGAAGCTCGCTTTTTACCTTTTCTCCCTTGTTCTTCGCTTCCTTTCATAACCAAGAGCCAACAGGCCCCCAACATTCACATGTGACTCGTCCCGAGGCACTTCGAATCTGATTCCTCTGTTTTGCTTCGACTTGGACTGCGCAGTGCAACCTTTGCTTTCTTCTTTATGCCTCCATCCCATCTATGTGTAGACTGTCTTTTCTGTGTCTGGTACCTAGTTTCAACTGCACCTGGTACCTAGACCCTTCTTCTCATGTTTTTATTTAGAGTTGTGAGGTAGCTAGTTGTCATAGTAGAACTTCAGTCGACTCCCATTCACCAATCCTTCATTCCATTCTTCGTTCAGTGTCTTCAGCTGCGCGGCTCCTCCTTCAGTAACATAAGTGATCTCATATGGTCCAAGCCAATGCGTTATGAACTTCGTAGGGTGTTTTATAAACTTGTTGTCATACATCAACACTAAGTCACCTTGCTTGAATGCCTTCCTCTTAATGTGCCTGTCCTGATAGGCCTTCTCTCTTTCCTTCTGAACTTGTTGATGGAATCCTGAAAATCCGTCTATAAAAGAATATACCTCTTGACCTCCCACGTTGTCTACTACTTCATGAGTGAATGGTGTAGGGAAAGGGTCATGCAGACATGCATCATTCAACTTCCTAAGGTCTACGCATATCCTGATTTCTCTTGTCTTCTTGTCTTGTACCACCATAGGATTGATCCACTCCGACTCTTCGACAGGTTCTATAATCCCTGCTTCCAACATTCCGTCGAGCTCAATCTTTACTTTTTCCTTGTATTTCGGGTTCAATCTGTAGGGTCTTTGCTTGACTGGCTTCACATCTGGTTTCAAAGGTATTCTCATCTCACCCATAGGTCCTTTGATACCCTTCATATCAGTGAACTTGGTTGGAAACAAGTCCTGATATTCATGCAACAACTCTGTAATCTTGTCAATGGTAGAAACATCCCAATAATCTCCGACATTGGCAAGCTTCGGTCTCTCCTATGTTCCAATATTGAATTTTTTTATCTTAATTGGCTGACCAATAAATGGTAGTTCAATTCCTGGTCCTTCCACATCCCTTTGGCCTTCTGTTTCAGTGATGTTTACCTTCCTGGGATCATCATCATCGTTAGCATTGATATTATAACAACTCTGCAATTTTTGGAGAGGCGCAGTCCATTCGTCCTCTTCTTGTTCCATGGGGAGGCTAGATGCCTCTTCGAATAACTTATGTCTTACAATCTGTAATGCTTGGTCTATTGAAGGATATTCACTTTCAAATAAAAACGTGGTTATAAAATTCTAAATCATACCTTCCCAATTTGAAGTGATGAGGCACAGCTCCACTTGAAGGTACCAGTTGATAGGGGTCGTGTCCAACGTGTTAATGAATTTGTGCACCCATTATTCTCGAGGAATGTCACTCCAGGCCTCTTCGCAGCTTCGTGCATGGTCCTTTGGGCAACTTCGACTGGTATATCTTACTTTGTAGCTTACTGCTTGTGCTGAGAACT
>ML843336.1:0-11406 GCA_009831015.1 Picea engelmannii
CCAGGCGGTGGTGGTGGAACATCCGCAGGACCACCCTGCCCAGGCGGCAGGCGTCCACTCGTCATCGCAGCAAGCACAGCTGCTCGCCGCATGATCGACCGCCATGGTGGCGGTAACCCGATGCACTGCTCCAGGAACTCCTCGTCCTGGATTTGGGTCCACATGCCCTCAGGCACGTCCCGAAAAACCGTCTCAAAACGACGGACTAGATCCTCATCTGCTCTGGTCGCCGCTGGAGGAGCCTGCGATGGCCCCGCACCAGGGTCATCCCAGCGGCACCTCTGCGCTGGTCTCTTGGGCCCTGCTAATCCTCCAGCAGCCTCATCCCTCGGACGTCGCCCTCCACGCGGCGGTCTCTCCTGCTCTCGCTGCGCGGGCGCTCTGAACACCTCTACCTCACGCCCGCGAGGTGCCACATCTGCACATGCACCAAACAAGCAAACAAAAGATGGTATCAGTGTCTATACATTAAACATATACACTAGTATATCAAAAAACACAAAATAAATCACAACACAAAAATACACGACATACCTCTGTGGTCAAAAACCTCCCCAGGAGGCAGTACCATATCCGGGTCCCCCCAGAAGTCCACCCCAGCATAGGGGAATTGAAGGATAAACTGCGGCGTCTGCCGCCATATCAGCGCTGCCTCCTCTGTGAAGTAATGGCCCCCTTCACCACCGCCGTGGCGAACCAAAATCTCGGACCACCGCCTCAAGCACGGCTCTCGTATCGCTGGTACCTCCAGCACCACCCTCGGCCGTAACGTCGGCACCCTCTCCAGGAAAAAAGCCACCAGGATGGAGCCAAAAGCAAACTCCCCCCTGCATGTAGACCGACAATAGTCCAGTTGCGCAATCATCTGCGAATGTAACATCAGGCCCCAGGAAAACCACTCACGGCCCACCACTACCCTCTCCATCAGCAGAAGCTCACTACCACTAATCCGGTGGGGCGCTCGGGTCCCGTACACCCACACTATCATCGCTGCTATGCAACGATGAAGCAAAACATCAATCGAACGGATACGCACTGATGACCCAGTCATATAGTGCTCGCCTGAGCAGTATCGCTCGACGACCTCCTCCAGATCAGTGCCCCTCGGCAGCACAGGCACTGTTGGCAACGGTGTTCCCCGAAAGGGGAGCCCAGTCAAAAAATAGATATCCTCCACCGCAGTGAAGGCGACCTGCTCTCCTCGCACGATGAAGCAGTGCTGCTCAAGACTCCACATATCAATCAAAAATTGGATCAGATACTCCTGGGCCCATATCAGAGGGCACTCAAAAAACTTTAGCAACCCACTGGCTGCTAAAGACGCCTGCACTGTCGGCCTAGCCTCAGCCACCTCCTCCCGCAGCGGCTCCCAGTCCTGCTCGTGCCATCGCACATCCATACTCACTAATCGCTGCCTGCACACAACCCAGAACCCTATATTAGCTTAGACAATCATCTAGTACATCAAATAAGCTAATTTGTTCACCTTAAAACCTTGCCTCCACAGGCGCGGTTTTTTCCCCCACAGGCGTGCACATATGCGCGCATGTTTGCCATACAGTCATGAACACATGCGCGCCTATTCATTTCACAGGTGCGCTCTAGAGCGCGCCTGTCATACCCACAGGTGCGCTCTAGAGCGCTCCTGTCTACCCCACAGGCGCGCACTCATGCGTGCCTGTCTACCTCACAGGCGTGCACTCATGCGCGCCTGTCTACCCCACAGGCGCACTCTAAGGCTCACGTTTTCAGTGTACAGGTGCGCATTCATGCACGCCTCCCACTGAATCGCTCGCGCATTGGAGCCCACCCTCTACCCAAAAACCCCCTAAACCTCCCATACGGCCCCCTATACCTACCCTGCCCAAACATTTGAAACCTATAACTATGCAGGATGTTCAGAGCACTAACCTGAATCTCGCACGCCGGGAAACGGATGCCTGGTGCTCTTAGAATCGCTCAATATACTCTGGATCTGCTATGGAATCACTATAGCAGCATGTACAAATGAGGTGGCAATGTGGGCCCTACAGCTATATATAAGGCTTTTGCCAAACTTCCACTCACCATTCCGGGAGCCCACGGCGTCCATTTTTTGAACTATCTTCAGCCACGGGATCAGCATCCCGTCGCCTACATCATGGCTGTCCTTGGGCCACTTTTCATCCTGAGCCCCCGGGGTGCCCTTTTTTCGCATCATGGCCAGGTACACACGCGCATTGTCACATTTATCTAATACATGCTCATATCTTTGATACTCTTCAGATATTGTTCACTTTGGGTATTTGGTTGTTATGTGTGCAGGTACTTGCTCATCGGTCATCGACATCATCCCTTCAGGTATATATTCAGCACTGGCATGTAGTCTATCCCACTGAATTGCACTTACATTTCCAGTCACACCCTCCGATATTAGCATTTAGGATCCTCATTCCTGGCTCTGCAGTACCCAAACCTCCATTTTGCATATGCGGTACTACAACCCAGTAGCATCCTCACCCACATGAGTTGTCCCATTCATAGCACCTTTTTGCACTTTTGACACTCATGCCATTTTTATTACCCTTTAGGGATGGGAGTCCCGGTAGTCTTACATCATGTTGCGAATTAACCACATACTTCTTCTCCTCATTTTGCTAGATTCCCATATGGACTCCCAAATCATCGCTTTATGGTTATGTTCTTTTTACCTGCACCTCCGCAGGATCATGAACCCACCATTTCATCCACCATCAGTTTTCCCATCTGCGAACCTATCTTCATTCACCTACCTCATACAGAAACTCGCCAATGGGGCCCCCACCCTTCATCAGTTTCTCATAACAATTTTGCCCTCCCTGGGGCACGCATTTCACACTGGGGCACCCGTTTATGTATTTGTACATTTTTTTCCCAAAATTATTTATTATTTATTATTTATTGTACAAACACCTTTACCTTCAGTCAGTACATTCTTTTTCGTCACCGTTGGTGACTTGCTTTGGATTGGAGCAGTACTTATCATTTACCCTTGTCGACATCGTCCATATCTTCAAAGTATCCCACAGGTCAGTTACCCCTACCCTCTGAATTTGTTCACCTTGTCTCGCCTCTGGCACAACTTAGCCCCGGTCTTGTCGTCCCTCTGACACTCGACCTTGTTACACGGTTGCGGCCACTATTTCTCTCATATATCCTCCAACCAAGGGCAGTCTTGAGTCATCCCACTTCTTGAATTCGTCCATGTACCTCTGTCACTTCATCACCTCAGTATATTCCACGGAGCACCTTTTTGCCTCTGGGAGTCGCGTCCCCCTTTCGTCGACATCAGCACACTTTTCCAGAAGGGAGACAACATCTTGATGCTCATTCTCTATTAATGAGAGATCTCGGACGGCACAGGGAGAAACAACATTGCTCCCTGCTATCATTGGCCCCCATAACATTCGACACCAACACTCTCTCATGTTATGGTGGGTCTTTCTTTGCGACTATTGCAGTTCTTTTTGTCATTTGCCGAAGACCTCTGAACTTGGTAGGGCCATCAATGCCCACATCATCGTCGCTGCTTAGTACAGTGATCATTGCCTATTATTCAGAGTATGTTCCGTTGCAGAATTGTCTTCTGCCTTTATCATCTACTGCCCCTGAGGGCGCTGCAGTTGTGTACACCAACACTTCCGTCATATTTTTTCAGAGTTACATCACACGAGCATGGGGCATGCCCGCCTCGTTTGTACACACTTGTATATTGTTTTTTTTCTCATACACGTCTCTCAGAAGGTCGAGATACCGGTTCCTTTTTCCTCCAATGGATCGCTCCGAAGGGTCCCACTATTGCTTTCCCTTACAAAAACCCTCACAGTAGAAGAAACATTGATGGATTTCGGCTATATGTATGCTCCTAACCTCATCCATTAGGGGGCATCTGTTATCACTGAAATTTCGTCTGCACATGGCAACAAGAACTCCACATCATCAAAACAACAATGAAGTCATTCATGGCACTGAATTAAGTTCATAGCATTCCAGAAGAGTCAAAAACTATACAAAGTAACCAAAAAATGAAGGGCGCTTTACAACAGTAGAGTGCGTGCGCGTATGCGCGGGACAAAAACGTGTTGCGCGCGCATGTGCGCGCCCGATGCGCGACTGTCCACATAAAAAGCCGTGCATCTGCTAATACGGTGCATTAATTTCTTAATTCGGCCTCCCGACTGCCTATGGACCGGCCCCCGAGATGATTTGACCCTCGGATCAAGGTCGGCTCTGCAAATTCGACGAATTAATGACTTAAGTGAACCCTAAACAGGTCTGTGTTTACACCGGAAGTTGGTTACGTGACCGCCTGGAAAATGCTATAAATAGCCGTGGAGACCCACTGTTTCAGCAGAGAATTCCCAGCAAAGTTACGCTGTCCAGATTCAGAGCTCAGTCTTTTGACAAGCCATCCATCCAACGGCCTAACTCAGAGTTCTTTCACTGTTCATTTTAGCTCTACTCGTTTTGTAAGGAAAGCACAATCTTGAGGGCTCCGAAGGACCTTCTGCTGGAGGGAGAGGGAACCCCTATCTCTGTCTTCAGCGTGTGCTCTGGTTTCGCTAATAGATCAAGCCTAGAACCATTGAAGACTCCCTTGTCTCATGTTTGATATTTCTGTTTGTTTCCGAATTGTTATTTTCTTTCAGCTGTTAGTTCGATTGTATTCTGTTTCATTTTCTGCTTTCTGTTAACACCCTTGCTGCCACATATGTTCTTCCTTGGTGAACCCAACAGGGCATGCAGAGCGGTCTTCATTTTGCTCACCTGCTGACAGATTGACCGCGAACAATATGTCTCTGTGTATATCATATGTGTGATTGATGTTTGTTATTTATAAGGTTCATGTCTTGCATAATCTTGTCGATCACTTGGAGAAGGTTAATAATGTTTTAATAGGCACAAAATTTTTAAGAATAGTGGCAACTGATTCACTCCCCTCGCCTAGACGTCTTAGTAATTCCAGCACATAAAAGTCATCAAAATAATGGTGAATGGAACTGTAAAGGAAACAAAATCAGTCAAGTCAAGATAAATGAGAATGGTTCCCATGTATCATGTATGAAACACATATGTAATATGTCCGTAAATAGTTTCTCAAATGCTTCCATGACCAAACATCAATCCAACCACAAACACTCCTCAGAGTTGGTACCTTTCTAAGATGTTTATATATATGGCTCTTCATCAATGAGTTGAAAGAAGAGGAACTAAAAAATGGTTGAGGATACCTGAAAGGAAGACAACATTGTCTCTGATAATGATTTCGACGATGTCGATATGTGGAGCATGTAGAAACTGTATATGTTGTTGAAGAGTTTGTTGTTTCCAAAAAATTAGATGTTGATGTTGAACAGTATGATAATGACAACTCTAATGATAAATTTGGTGTCGAATTTCATTGTGAAGGCTCCAAAGTTGTATCAATAATATATGTAGGTGATGGTTTCTACAATTCAACAATAAAAGTGTAATCTTGTGTGATGGACTTCTTTGATTGAAAAAAATGAGTCTTAATGGCTGAAATATCGAGACAACTTGATACTAGCTATGAAGTCCCAACAAAACCAAGTCTGGCTTTTACTGGTCTCGTCACAGGTTGAATTGGATGTACAATCCCCTATCCATTATTACCAAGGCCACCACCAATCTATCCTGTCATATACATCAATTTTGACCCAAGACCATGAGTGTGAAAATCAAAAGTTGGTGAAGGAAGCTCGATAGTACTTAGCAATGAAAGATCAACATTAGAAGAAAGAGATTGTTGCATATATTTCTGCAAACAAACAATAGTATCTTCCTTCTATTTTAAGTTAGCCAAAAAATGATCATTGAGAAGAGTGAATTTCTCCTCCATATCATTAATGCAAGTGCTCCAAGTATCAACTTAAGCTTCTTGATCCTCCATTAGACTCCCAATCAGTCTAGAATCCCTAGAAAAATACGTACACTTGTTTTGAAGACAAATATTGGATCTCTCTTGTTCACCTCGAAGTTTGCTAACTTCATTAAAAAAAATTAGATTCAGACTCTGAAGTGTCAATATAACTGCATATTTTTCCTCCATTACAATGATTCTCTCCCAATTGATTATGAGAAAACCTTAAAATTTTAGTCTCAATGTGCAAGTGAAAAAATTGAGAAATCACTGCAGAAAGAGCTCATCAAATGGAAAATTTGTATTAGATTTAGGCGGCGATATTATGGCTTCCTTTCTGAGAAAATGGTGACAAATGTCTCCAAATAGTGGAAAAAACACTTGCATGATGGGTCTATTTACTTCTCACTTGAGCCATTTCCTCAGAAAGTTAATATTTTGGGTGAAATCACTGCAGAAAGGTCACTTTAAATGGAAAATTTGTATAAGTTTTAGGAGGTGATCGTATGGCTTGTTTTTTTAGCAAACAGTCAGGAATTTCACAAAATGGTTGAAAAAACACTTGCACAATGGGTCAATTTACTTCTCCCATGGGCCATTTCCTTATAAAGTTAATATTTTGGGAGAACTCCCTTTGTATTTTACACAAATTATGTTTCATCAAAAATTGCACATGAGATCTAGATAAAGAAAATATTTTTTTTTATCAAGAATGGGATGAGAGATTCAATATGGAAGAATGAGAAAATATATTCACACTATTCCAATGAGTTTATCAATGAATGAATGATCGATACAATGATGACCAATATGACAAAATGAATGTGTGGAATGCACTCATATATAGGGAAAACCATTCCAAAATTAAGAAAAGAAAGCAAGCAGTTACCTTTCCATAGGAATGGATGCATGCATAATAGTGATGACCTAAATAAAAAGCCTAAAATAGAACTAGTCAGTTAACTCGCATTGAAATAGTGTGTCGAAAATAAAAATTTCTCCAACACATTGGAGAGCTTCCATATCCAGTGAATAAAAATCCTTCTTTTCTTTTGATGGTTTGGACACTGTTACTTTGGTCTTACCTTTTTCTTTGGATGATTATTCCCTGGGATTCCCTTTTAAACTCAACATGTTATTTTCAACTTTAAGATCTTCCCAAAAATCTTCTTCGAGGGTGGTTTTATCAGCTTTCTTAACAAACATCACCATGGACATGGGAAAACCAGAGGTGTAGAATTCAATGGAAATTTCTTCAGTGGTTTTATAATCTTGTGGGATTCATTTCAATAATGTAAAGAAGCGTTGATTGTAGTCATCGACCAATTCCCCATAATACATTTTAATTCATGATAGTTCTAGGAATAAATTTGTTGGCGTTTTGTTTTCCCCAAATTTCCTAAGAAAAATGGTCTCAAAATTTCTCCAACTAGTAATGCAGGCTTCCTCTAGAGAGAAGAACCATGTAGAATATTTATTCTCAAATATAATGGGGAACAACTGACAAACCACATCCTCATGTTGAATATTTTATAGTCTTACAGAAAGAAAGAATTTATTTGCATGGTGTTGACATTTGAAAACATCAACGTAATTTCGCCCGCAAATTGTTGCTAAAGCCTACTATTATATAAGACTAAATAATGCTAGTAGGTGGAACCCTCATGAACTTTTGAAAGATCAGGTATGTTCTTTTTCATTGTTATGATGATGTGCTACAAGGGTTTCATGGTTGATGATAATATGGTTGTCATTAATTAAACTTTGGGATGTTCTTCATGCATGATACAAAAGTCACTATTCATTATGGTATTTGTTCTTCTAGTGCCTGCACAACAAATGCTAGTAAAAATTGCAGAAGGGCATTTTAAGGAAAATAAAAATACTATATGTAGAAACAAAAAGGAAAAAAACCAGCTCTGTGATATTATATAAATGAAATACTCATTGATAGTGGTTAAGTCCTAACTAACAAGGAAATGGAAATTTAAAACAATTAAATTTGGTATGCATATCATGGAATTTTGGTGGTGCACTCTTGGAAAGTGATAATACATTGGTTATGTGTTGATTGATGCAATCAGTAGCCGACATGCATATGCTATAAACCTTGGTGGCTTATGGAAGTAATGGCTTTGCAAATTTTTTTTATGATGGTTGTGTTATTGGTGATGGTTCTATTGTATAGTGGTCAAGTGATTCATTTGAATTACAGCATGGGTGGCACATGTGGAAAGGTAACGACACAAATGATTGAGTGTGGAACTTGGATTATGCTATGCTCTATTGAGTTGATATTCTCGATGCATTGGTTGATTAATGGTGTTAATGGGGACTCGTTGGCATGTAGTATGGAGTAAATGTGATATGGGTGGAGGAGACGTGCATTTATTGCATGTCACCTTTACCCTTCCCGTTGGTCACCAACCTAATCAGACTATTGTTTGATCTGGTTGTTGTGTTCACACTACGGATTTTCACCAGGGTGAAACCACTCGGCCACTTCTTGTCTTAAGGTTTTCGATCGACAGGTATGTCTCTTTTAGCCATTCTTGACTTCACTCTGGTTATGAAATGTTTTTGGCTCAGTTGTATGGGTTTGTGTTGTCCTGAGTATTGCAACTGTGTGGTTTCATATTTGAATGGAAAATCGATGGTTCTGCATATAATTGTTGTGACTTCATCAGAGTTGGTGGTATTCATGGGTGATAGATTTTGTTACCACTGCGTTTTGTTAAAGGTTTTTGTTTAAAAAATATGTCTGGATGATTGTCTTCACGGTTCTCGCATTTAACTAGAACCCTGTTCAACTGTGTCAAGGAAATGTCTCCCATTCACAAGCATCGTGGTCCTTCTTGAGTGCATGCCTTTAGCCCCGAATTTCCACTATAGTCGGTGCCCCCCTCCCTCCTATGATGGATACTGTGAAAACCCTTAAACTCTCAAGATTGGAGCTTCATAAGAAGTCTTTCGAGTATGTTAAGTTTATTGTGGCCTATTAGTTCGAATGCGGGCTCACCCGTTATTCGTATAGCAGTTGTGTTAGTATGGATTTTGGAAAATACCTCTGTGATAATGGCGTGAGCCCCACATTTCCAATTTCACTTCTAAAGGTTCACAGTCGGTTTCCTGTTGTCAGAGAATCAATTTTTTTTCTATGGCTGCATCTCTTTCTTTTTGGTTTTGGTTCATGGGGATACACCATTACCACGCTTGTTTGGTCAATTGTTTTCCCTTACCACAGTGCGAAATTGTTGGTTATTATATATCCGTTAGAGTGGCGCTTATGATGTTTGGATAATGGTTGGAATTGGTCACAAGGGTTTGGTGTTGTTCACACATGTCACGTCATGTAGATGATGTTTTGAGAATTAGAATATTGGATTGGATATTTCTACTGCATCTTTTTCGTTGGTAGAATACAATTGAATGTGTGTGGCCTGGTCACTCACAGGCGTCTTAATAAATAGCCCAGAATGAGGTTTTTGAGTTATATAGTGGTTATATATTGTTGTGTGGTCATGGGAACTATTACACTATAGAATTATCTCAGTTGTGCACCACTTATAATATGGATGGCTTGTTTTTATGCCTAGTGACACCCCCTGAATTCTAAGTGCATTTGTTTTTTCTGCAGGTGGATCATTGTTGATGACAGTTGTGTGGGATGTTTACCTCAGTTTTAAGTCCCACTGAGATACGTTTTTTTATAGTGGCATGATTAAATAGATTTAAAATTCTATTTTTGCGTAGCCTATGTCTAAATGATGACTGTCAGTTGTATAGTCAATTGCCTTTTGAAGCGTGGCATGTGAAGTTTGACTATTTTGTTTTTTTTCTCACTGTGTATATATGTGGGAATGGATATGAGTATAGATCTTGATTGATTCAATTACAGGAATAGTGTCTTTGTTATTTTATGGAAGAACGGATTTTTAATGAAGATTGAAGAAATGTATGGAAGTGGTGGAGGTTAATGATTTTAGATTGGGAATGAGTGTAATTGTTGACTGTCATAAAATGAAGAATGTACAAATAAAAGGAACATAACCTCTACCAATGCATGAAACACTTATGTTGTAATGACACTGTATTGGTTATTAATGGACAATGGAATTAGGCAAATACACAGGAATTTTACTAAGTCATGTGATTGTTGGTTGATCCATATAGTTCTTACTCCAAGTTATGAATGGATTGCTTGATTAATATCATGAAAAATAAATGTTTTTTCCCCCTCATTATCTCATTTTCTGCTAATTACAACCCCCTCACATATCCCATATTCATTTTGTTCACTCCCTGTTTTGACATTGATTACAACTAAGAAACTTTTTGTGTTAAGTGGATCAGGTGGCAGTGTCTTGTGTGGTTTGAAGTAAGGTTTTTTGGGTTGATTTACAGTTGATTTTTTTTGTCATTGAGCAGTGACCATTCCTTCTCCCCTTATTTATATCATTTTTTTTCTCTCAATATAAACCCCTCACGAATCCTATAACACTTTTTCACCCCCGTCCTCAATGATTAACATTAGAACAATTTGTATGGGTTGTATTGCATGAGATTGATACATTCTGAGCCAAATATATATTGCATTTTTAAGGAGTTTTCATCTTGGTTATTTAAAAGACTATTTGCTAATTGTTAACATATGCAGGATGCGTTTTTTCAGTCAGGGAAGACATGGCCGAGGAAACAAAGGTAGAGGTAACTAGAACCAAGGCCCAAGAAGGCCTAGGTTCTCTATACATTTTTATGTTGATTCAGAATAGCTTGGCCAATTGTTCCATGATGGATTATTTACTTGGATTGGACAAGGAATAGTCCAACCAAGGCCTAAAATGCCTCCATTCCAATCCCCTTAAGCCCCCAGTATCCTTGTGCCTCCTTGTCTCTCTTTATATCCTGAAGTCCCCAAAAATGATGGGTGGCAGGAGATTGTCCACCTAGTAGTCTCCCTACACCGTAGCTAGAAAATATTAACTTGTCCTGCTCCCCTACCTTTAAACCCAATTTTCAAAGCTACCCCTCACCATTCTCCAGTGAAATCTTCCCACACCAGGAAGAAATTGAAGATTGAAGCCCATCAAGCATTGGATAAAGGAAAATCCACCGGTTCCCCTTCCTAACCCTCCGATGACTCTGACAAATCCATGTCTTCATGGATGCATATGAGGGATGATTTTTCCCATGTGATTAGTGAGATAAAGCCTAAAGTATTTTCTTAAATCAAGGAAAATTTAGGGAAACCAGGAGGTGACAACAACAACCAAGGAAGGGTTGCTTCATAGACTGGAAAATAGGGTTTTTAAATTTTATGTTATTTATTATTTTATGACAGTGGACTTCATGGATTTCGGACAACATGATTTATTTTGGATATATGAGTATTAGTTTGAAATATTTTGAAGTTTTATGAGACAAAATGGTCAAAGGAAAATATGTTTTGAAGGGAGGCACAAGGGGTGTGTTTTCTTAACAAATGGATTATGTTATGATGTGATGTT
>ML843336.1:22999-42132 GCA_009831015.1 Picea engelmannii
TATATTTCCATAAATATCATGGATAAAATTTCCCATTGTTGCCTCATTGATGGCAGTTCGGCCCAAGTGTGATGTTGAAGATTATTATGGAAGGACTAGTCTTGTCTTTTACAAAATAATATGCCAAAAGCATGCTCTCCTATAATAGTCTACAACAAACAACCATAGGCGAGATTAAGGATGTAACCTTGGTTTTATGCACTCATCCTGAGATAAGGACAACCCTCAGCATTCATGTGATTGATATGCATGTAAGCAATTATTCAATTATCTTGGGGAGAGATTGGAAAGAACTAACAGGTGGACACCTCTCGCTTGATGGGACACATTTATCCATTCCTATGAATGGAAAGAATATCATAGTCCTTAGAGAAGGAAGCATTTCATCCTACATTGAGAGTTCTCCGCAATCTAGTGTAAACTATATCGAACAAGACCTAAGAGTGTATTCCATATTCATTGAAGAGGATAATATTCCTATGGAAAGAATTGATTTAGAGGATCAATTGTGGCATATGAACTTTGATGGTTCACACTCAAATGAGGGTAACAGGCATTGGGGCTAGTATTATCTTGCTTTCCCCTACAGGAAAGATTCATAATATGTCATATGGGTTGGAGTTTGCTTGCTGAAACGATGTCGTTGAACTCAAATCTTTGTTGTTAGGCATTGAGAATTCCCTTAATTTTGGTTGTGGTCACCTTTTAGTTTTCTGAAATTATGAGCTTTTTGTGAACCTAATACATAAGAAACGCTCTCCTAGCAACAAGCTGTTGGAACAATATTCCCAAGTTGTTTGGGAACTTGTCTAGAATCTCCTATCTTTTAACATAAATCATGTTTGGAAGGAGTTGAATTATATAGTTGATAGATTAGTTGTCTTCATAACCTCTCCTAATCAACATCTCTTGCCTCACTAGCCTGATTGTGGTTTCCAATCTCTACATTGTCCATACATTTCTGAAAATGAATAATTTTGGAAGTCCATCCCTAACAATGAAAGAATTTGTGTTGTCATTCAAAATGAACCTCTCAAGACTGAGGAGACTATATTTGTAGAAAATAATAAAATTCTTGAAGCCTTGACTCCTCTCGAGAGTTCATTTTCCTTGAGTGCTGGAGGAAACAAAGAAAAACATGAAGAAGAGGAGTTACAACTGAAGGTGGTTGAAGCCATCTCCATGAAAATTAGGAAGCTTATAATTCGCAAAAGAACCTCAGGAAGCTCATAATGGCCTCAATAGAAAGAGAAAGGGAAAAATTCAAAGTCCACAAAACTCAATGAAATTGGAATCATCATGAAGAGCACATGCAAAGATTTCCAAAAACGTAAATGACTCATCAAATGAAGTTATAGATAAAAAAATATTCGCAGTCAAAGTTTTCGTCAACATAGCCCAGTTAGCAGGGATGAGTCAACATATGTATTGCTGTGTCAAACTCAGTACGGATGATGTCAACATTTGTACAGGAGTATGTGTCACACACAGAGGGTGAAACATATCATGATGATGTGGAAGCACCAGAGGCTGCCACGTGTCACTTTTTTTTCTGATCAATCCATGGACTAGTGGAAGACCATCATGTGGTAGTTCGTACAACCACCTGGCATTCATATAGCCACCCAAAAGGTAACATAATGATTTGACCAGAAAAAGTGACATGGTAGTGATTGTTCATAGAGGTGACGTGGGCGCATGAATGGCAACCATGTGGCAGTGGGAAAATGCCCAGTGAGGGCCTGCAACCGAAAAATAAAAACAAATAGTGGGGTTGGCTAACACCAACCCATAATATTCCATTTTAACACATATCTCACCAAATGTAACCAACTTTCACCAAATTCGGAAACAATCCACTAAATTCGGCAATGATACACCAACTTGGCGCCACTATTGGTAATGGTTGCAACTAAAGTGTAAGAAAAGGGAAGGCCTGTGGATTTGACCCTAGGACCTCCCCAACAACTCGCCTTAATACACATCTACCAACCAATGGGCCAAACAACCACATTGTTAACTTCATCCACTTTTTTGAATTTAAAAATGGAATTTCGTTAGTGCACAGGGGGAATGCAAGGTGAGCGACAATCCCTACTAGGCACAGAAAATGATGTAGGATTACAATCATTAATGTAGATTGTAGGCAGGTAAATCGAGACAAGGTTTTTGATGGGCCTAAGACTACCAAACTCAAATAGAGGTGTGGATACAATCGGTTTTGGGTAATTCAACACCACAAATTCAGTGGTGTTGTTTGTTTTATGATTTGAGCAAAGCTTCTGCAACTTAACTCTAGAATGAGTTATACTTATGTATTTTTCCAAATTCTTTTGTTGAGTTAATAAAAAGTCCTACCAATTTGAGAGAAGGACCTGGAGATGTAGTTCACCAGTAACGAACTCTGTTATCAGGTTTTTGTGTTCAAATCTAATGCTTATGTCTCTTTATCATTGAGCTTTCCTTCTTTATGGTGAATTTTAGTTTATGCTCATTTAATACTATTCTTTAATAAGTCACATTGATGAAAAGATCTAAGATCATGTTGGTATTAGAGAAGTCGTCTTTGAATTGAATTGTTGAGTGTGAATGCTTACTAGGGCCAAGCATAAACAAGGTGAAGGAACTCTTTATACTGTCAACCCAGAGATTGGTCATGCATCTAGAAGGAAGAAAATGGATGAAGAGGACAAGTGTGATGAACAGGATAAAAAATTTCACATGGTATTCTATCGCATGTTAGTTATGGCCAAGAAAATGTATGGATATTATGAGAAGAGAATGGCAAAGAAAGGGAAGAAAAATGACGCAGCACGCACCCGCAGGCATGCCTACAGGCACGCCTGCTCACAGGATCATGTCTTTCCTCAGCCTGAAGAACACTAACCGTCCTTCTATTTCCCTATTGGGAAATCTACACCCACATAACTCTCACACGATCCCCTCTCTGCACTCAGAGGATCGGACTTTGCAATTTCATGAGGTCAATGATCGAACGCTGTACTCTCGGATTGTCGAGACCCGACACCTCAGTCAATGCTGACCTTTCCATTTCCTGTCGGGACTTCTCCTATCACGATTTTGCTACTCATGATTTTGAACACTTCGTTCTACCGACTCCTGACTCCTGATATTCCGATTAACTGACACGCGTGGAAGTTGACCTTTCAACATCCCGTCACATCTATCGGGAATTCAGGGTTCGCGATTTCATGAATCCTGATGCAACGTTTCACCACTTCTCGCTGTGAAATTATGATAGCTCGTGCCACCTATCCTCCACTCGCCAACTCTGCTATGGCCCACACACTGTCCTTCAACTGTCGGGATATCGCATATCATGATATCGCAATTCCTGTTGCAATAATTTGGATTTTCGATCTACGAAACCCCGATACACGATGTACATGTAGATCCAATGGTCCTCGTGACTCGGATCAATGGATTTACCCCTCCTGAGATTTGAACCCTATGGGAATACTCGTGTATCTCCTCTACTCCTTTGGGAGATCTGACAGCTCACGGAGATTTGCTGATTCTCCTCAGAGAATACCGATCATTCGTTCCTCCTTTGAGAAATCTGCAAAGTGAGTAAGTGTTCCTCCTCGGAACTCGTCTACCTGCAGCGTGAACTTACGATGCCTACTTAAACCTTCACGCACCAACTCCCTGCACTGTCCTTCAACCAATTTGAAGGCTCAATACTTCTTGATCTTTTCCCCCATGACTTTAAGTCTTCTCAGAAACACTCTTGCATGCACTCCTTGCGGAAAACATCCAACCACATCTAAGTGTTGAAGTATTCGACTCTGCGCACACCTGCAGTAGCAATCGTTCAATTTTTCACTCAGGTTTGCAACCCTGAGACTTTTTCCTGTCTTGCACACTCCTTGCATGGCTCCTGTACCCAACTACACCTTCTGGGTCAATGAGAACAAAAGATAAACTATCTGAGCTTTCTGTCAACGCACTCCTTGCAGACACTTCAACTACACTCCTTGCAAGAATTCTAGATCAGATAGAGAAACAATTGAAACTCATTCCTACTTCCTCTCAGACTTCAACTCAATCATGAAATCACTTACATAACATATACAACAAATGTAAACAGGAAGAAAACATTCATGAGCATATCAACATTAATATACAGAGAACAGACACAAAACCATGAATTTGAATTAAAGCTTTCTTCTATTAATTCAAATATCTGTACATGGGTGTTCTTACACAACTCTCTGTGTATTCTATGCTCCAATGCTCAGAATAATATTACATTGCACAATGAGGGTGTCTATATCCCATTTCTCTCTTACGCTCTACAACTGTCTAGTCTAGAATTAAATTCTATCTACTTTACATTAACTACCTTAAATGCCTCTACCTACTAAGGATGAGAGCAATCTGCTCAATGTCCATTACAATATACAAGTGCACTTCAATAAATTGCCACATTTATGTTTGGTGAATCATCTTCCAAGGAAAATTTAAAAATTTGTGCTGGACGCCTTCCAGTTGTCCAATGCTTCTGTGCTGGCTCACTTGACATGGGAGATGCTCCTGCATCATACTCCCTCGCTTGAAAATTTTCATGGACTCCTTCCCATGAGCTCCTGCATGGTATTTCCATGCTTCTGTATCTTCGCTTCAGTCTCCCAGCTGGCATATTCAACTGGATGATTCTTCTACTTGACCAGATACTCAAAGTATTGCCTTCACTTGGTCCTCTTGCTCACTCTTTTGTCCAATATGCACTCCATCTGCGACTTCTCTGCAACTGGCATCTGCTTCATCCACTGGATTACTAGCTTCTCATATCCAGTCTCTGCTTCTCCAGCTTTATATGGGTACAAATATGAGACATTGAATATCGAAGAAATTCCGATGCCAACGGGTAATTTAGTCTCATAAGCATTTGCCCTGAATTTCCTCAAGACCTTACATGGCCCGATTTTCTTCATCTTCATCTTATTATATGTTCCTCTCGGGAACCTTTCTTTTCTCAAATGTGCTAGAACTAGATCACCAACCTCAAACTGAAGTTGTCTTCTATGTTGATCGGCTCTGTGTTTATATTCTTGGCTTGATTTCAGCAGTCTCTCCTTCACCTGGCTGTGAAGTTCTTTTATCGCTTCTGCGAATTCCTCTGCACTAGAACTCCTAGTAGCAGTCTGTTTTGAATCCCTCAGTTTAGAAATTCCTCTTGGATGTATGCCATAAACAATCTGAAATGGAATTTTCCCTGTACTCCTGTTCACTGAGTCGTTATACGCAAACTCTGCCTGTGGCAATATATTGTCCCAACTGCTGTGGTGCTCTGTCACCAAGCTTCTCAGCAAGTCTCCCAGACTTTTTTTTACCACCTATGTTTGTCCATCTGTATGAGGATGATAAGCTGAACTAAACAACAATTTAGTTCCCAGCTTCTTCCATAAGGTCCTCCAAAAATGCCCTATGAATTTCGTGTCTCTGTCCGAAACTATACTTCTCGGCAACCCATGAATTCAAATGACCTCTTTGAAAAACAAGTTTGCAATGTGAGTCACATCGTTGGTCTTCTGACATGGAATGAAGTGTTCCATTTTGGAAAATCTATCCACCACCATAAATATTGAATGAACACCTCTTTGTGTTCTTGGCAACCCCAATACGCAATCCATGTTAATCGCGTCCCACAGCCTTTCAGGTATGGGCAATGGTTGATAAAAACCCACATTCTGCTTCCTCCCCTTTGAATGCTGGCAAATCCTGCATCTATCCACAAATATCTTGACCTCTGATCTCATCCCTGGCCAAAAGTATGATTCTCTCAACTTTGCGAATGTTTTTTCATGACCAAAGTGTCATGCCAATCCTCCACTGTGTTTCTCCTTCAGCATGTTTTCCCTCATGGAGCATTTCGGAATACACAGTTGATTGCCCTTAAACAAAAATCCTTCTTGGATCATATACTCTATCCATTGGCTTCAGTCTCTGAGAACTAGATTCTCAGCTACTTCATATGCCTCCTAAAAATCTGGATCGTCTCTGTACGTGTCCCTAAGATCATCAAAACCCAACATTTTGACTCAGAACTCCTGCAACAACAAACACTTCCTGCTCAAAGCATCAACCACTTTGTTAGCAATACCAGAAATATGCTTAGTCACAAAAGTGAAATTCTACATATACTCAACCCATTTAACATGTTTTTTATTCAACTTTTCTTGTTGAGTCACAAATTGCAGTGCATGATTGTCACTGTACAAAACAAATTCTTTCGAGATCAAGTAATGCCTCCATTTATTCAATGCATGAATGATAGGATACAAATCCTTATCATACATGGAGTATTTCAATTTCACCTCATTTAGCTTCTTGATGAAATACGCTATCAACCTGTCTTCTTGACTCAAGACTACCCCTATTGCAAACCCACTTCCATTGCATTTCACCTGAGATCTCTTCTGGAAATCCGGCAACACCAAAACTGGTTGTTCCATAATCTTCCTCTTGAACAGATTAAAACTCTTTTCAACCTCTTCAGTCCAATGAAAAGACTTATGCCACTTTTTCACTGTATCCATCATTGCTGCAATAATTCCATTGAAATTCCTAATGGACTTTCGGTAGAAACTATCCAATCCGTGAAAACTTCTCACCTCAAAAATATTCATGGGTGATGGCCAATTCTTGATCACTTCCACCTTATTTGGATCCATCCTCAAATCATTTTTTGAAATGAAAAACCCCAAGTAAATGAGCTCTGTCTTCATAAACGAGGATTTCTTCATATTTATCAACAGCTTCTCCAGCTGCAATTTCTACATCACCATAGCCAAATGCTTCAGATGCTCTGCTGCTAATTTACTGTAAACCAGTATGTCATCCAGATACACAATGAAAAATTTCCCGATGAACTCCCTCAAGACTTTTTTCATCAACCTCATGAAGGTACTTGGTGCATTTGTTAATCCAAACGACATAACAAGCCATTCATACAACCCTTCGTTTGTTTTGAATGATGTATTCCATTCATCGCCTTCTCTCATGCAAATCTGGCGATATCCGCTTTTCAAATCAATCTTTGAAAAATATTTTTCTCCACTCAAGAAATCCATCAAATCATCCATCCTTGGCAATGGAAATCTGTACCTAATGGTTATCTTGTTGATCGCCCTTGAGTCGGTACACATCCTCCAGCCTCCTTCTTTCTTTGGACTGAATACTGTTGGAACATCACATGGACTCAAGCTTTCCCTGACTAATCCTTTGTCCAATAAATCCTGGACTTGCCTCTTAACCTCTTCATTCTCTTGCGGCATCAATCTATACGTGGCTTTGTTTGGAAAACTGGCTCCTGGTATGAGATCGATATGATGACTCACACTTCTGATCAGTGGCAACAAACAAGGTAGTTCATCCATTATGATGTCAACAAACTTTTCCAGCAGTTCTTGAAGTTCCTCTGGTAAATCATCCACTCTTGTGCTAGTTAGAACAATCCTTGGCTTTTTGACCACAAAGAATTGTGGATCCTCCTTCTTCTTAACTTCTGTAAGAAGTTCCTTCCCACTCATGAGAAGTACAGTGTTTCTTACCTCTGGTTTCACCTCCTTATCTTTTATCGAAAGCAACCTGTGTGTCCTCCCATTCTTCTCCAGGGTATATGTGTTCATTCGCCCATCATGAATCACATTTATGTCATATTTCCATGGTCTACCCAGCAATAGATGAAAAATATTCATAGGAATGACATCACACAAGATTTTATCATTATATCCTCCTATCTTGAATTCAACCAAACATTGTTTAGTGATAGTTACCAGGTGTCCTTTCTGTAGCCACAAAACTCTATATGGGCTTGGATGATCAGTCGTCTCCAGCTCCATATTCTCTACCATCTCTGTGGAAATGAGATTTTCCATGCTACCATTTTCTATGATGACCTTGCATACCCTGTCCTTGGTCTTGCAAGATGTCCTGAAAAGTCTGGTCCTTTGGACTGAACCTTCCACCTCCTTCTCAGGTGTCAAAAGGACTTTTCGCATCATTAGCGATCTTCTGCCTTCAACATCTTCTGCCTCAACATCCTGCCTCTGTGCTTCGATGATGTGAGCTTCTCCAATGTCCTTCTTTTTATCTGGACACTCATAAGACTTGTTCCCATTCTTTCCACATGTGAAGCATGTGATTACTCCACCTCTTCCTCTTCCTCTACCTCTAGTACGAGGAAAAGTGTTGTTGTCAGCATAATCTCCTCTCTGCTCATTATGTTGCCCTCTCTGTTCAACATATTGCTACCCTCGCTGTGAGGTTCCACCTCTTTTTGTTCAAGTTGGAGGTTTCTTCCATTCCTCTTTGGGCTTCTGGTTTCCATCCTGGGCAACGGCTTTGCCTCTAGGCTGACTTCTACCTCGACCCCTTTGACTCTGCTTTCAGCTCAACTTCTCTTCAGCTTTCAGAGACATCTGATAAGCATCTTCCACCATTCGGATGGTTACCATGCTCATCTCATCCTGAATGTCATATCTCAGGCCATTCATATACCTGGCAACTTTCTCATCATCGCTCTCTTGATGACCTACTCTGATGTTCAGTTTATAGAATTCCTCAATGTATTCTTTCACTGCCATCAACTTCTGTCTTAGGTTATGCATTCTCCTAAACAGAGTAATTTGATAGTCCCTAGGGATGAATTTCTCCTTCATCTTCACGATCATCTTGTCCTAGCTCTTGATTTTCTTCTTCCCCTTGCAGCGTCTGTCATCTTGTAGTTCATCCCACCACAATGTTGCATGTCCCTTCAAGCGTGTGATAACATGCTTGAATTTCTTGTCCTCTTTGACATCTTCATAGTTGAAGTATGTGTCTAGAGATCTAATCCAGTCTAGAAGCTCCTCTACATCCAAGTTTCCCTCGTAAACTGGAATGTCCATCTTTGCTCTTGCACCCATTCTAGCATTAGCTCTGATCAAATGCTCATTTGATGCATCTTCAACTACAACTTCTTCTTCTCGTTTAGCCTCAAGTTCACTATCAGAATCACTCAGATCCCCTGCACTGGCTGTGCATCTTCGCGCTGTCTCCATGTCTTCAAGTCTGGCTCGGAGATCATGCATCTATCCCTCCATGACTGGATCTGTCATCTGCCTGCCTCTTCTTCGCTGCACTTCCCTATCCTCTGGATTGGTTGACTATCTATCTCTCCTTGGCGTCATGGTGAATTTTCTTCGTCTCTGCTACAGAAAGAAAATAACCTTTTTGCGCTCTGATACCAAACTTGACGCAGCATGTGCCTGCAGGCACGCCCGCTCATAGGATATTCTCTTTCCTCGGCTTGAAGAACACTAACCATGCTTCTATTTCCCTATCAGGAAATCTACACCCACAAAACTCTCGCGCAATCCCCTCTCTACACTCGGAGGATCAGACTTTGGGATTTCGTGAGGTCAATTATCGAACGCTGTACTCTCAGATCGCCGAGACCCGACACCTCAGTCAACACTGACCTTTCCCTTTCCTGTCAGGACTTCTCCTATCATGATTTCTCTACTCGCGATGTCGAACACTTTGTTTTACTGACTCCTGACTCTCGATATGCCGATTAACCGACATGCATGCGAGTTTACCTTTCAACGTCCCATCACCTCCATCAGGAATTCAGAGTTCGCAATTTTGCGAATCCTGATGCAACGTTTCACCACTTCTCACTGCAAAATTCCGATAGCTCATGCCACCTGTCCTCCACTCACCAACTCTGCTATGGCCCACACATTGTCCTTCGACTGTCGGGATATCGTGTATAGTGATATCACGATTCCTGTTGCAATAATTTGGAGTTTCGATCTATGAAACCCCGATACACAATGTATGTGTAGATCCAACGGTCCTCATGACTCGGATCAATGGCTTTGCCCCTCCTGAGCTTCAAACCCAATGGGAATACTCCCGTATCTCCTCTACTCCTCTAGGAGATCTGATGGCTCAGGGAGATTCACTGATTCTCCTCGGAGAATACCGATCATCCATTCCTCCTTTGAGAAATCTGAAAAGTGAGTAAGTGTTCCTCCGCGGAACTCATCTACCTGCAACGTGAACTTATGATGCCTGCTTAAACCTTCACGCACTAACTCCCTGCACTGTCCTTCAACCAATTCGAAGGCTCTATCCTTCTTGATCTTTTCCCCCACGAGTTTAAGTCTTCTCAGAAACACTCTTGCATGCACTCCTTGCGGAAAACCTCCAACCACATCTAAGTGTTGAAGTCTTCAACTCTGCGCACACCTGCAGTAGCAGTCCTTCGATTTTTCACTCAGGTTTGCAACCCTGAGACTTTTTCCCAACCTGCGCACTCCTCGCATGGCTCCTGTACCCAACTGCACCTTCTAGGTGAATGAGAACAAAAGCTAAACCATATGATCTTTTTGTCAATGCACTCTTTGTAGACACTTCAACTGCACTCCTTGGAGGAACTCTAGCTCAGATAGAGAAATAATTGAAACTCACTCCTACTTCCTCTCATACTTCAACTAAACCATCAAATCACTTACACAACATATACAACAAATGTAAACAGGAAGCAAACATTCATGAGCATATCAACATCAATATACAGAGAACAGACACAAAACCATGAATTTGAATTAAAGATTTCTTCTATTAATTCAAATATATGTACATGGGTGTTCTTACACAGCTCTCTTCATCTTCTATGCTAAAATGCTCAGAATAATATTACAATGCACAATGAGGGTGTCTATATCTTGTTTCCCTCTTGCGCTCTACAACTGTCTAGTTTAGAATTAAATTCTATCTACTTTACACTAACTACCTTAAATGCCTCTACCTACTAAGGACGAGAGAAATCCGCTCAAGGTCCATTAAAATATAAAAGTGTTCTTCAATAAATTTCCATATTTATGTTTGGCGCATCATCTTCCAAGGAAAATTTAAAAATTTGTGCTGGACGCCTTCCAGCTGTCCAATGCTTCTGCGCTGGCTCGCTTGACGTGGGAGATTCTCCTGCATCAAAAAGGGAAGAATCAATGGATGCAAATGCTTCAATGAATCAAGGGGATGGAGGAGACCCTCCTGAGCCTCCATCTTCAGCATAGAGTTCTAGCTCTTCTTCGTCTAATCATTCTCATCGTTCTCATCATTATATCCATAAAGCTTCTTTTAAGAAATCATTATTAAATCTTGATGTAAATTTTTATTTACCTATGTTTAATAGAGATGCTAATCCTGAAAAGGTGGATAATTGGATCCGACAAGTTGAATTCTATTTTCCTATTAAATAGATTGATGAAGAGGAAGTTAAAGTGAAATTGACCTATCTTTGGTTGGAAGGCACTGCTCTCATATGGTGGGAGAGAAAACTTTAGGACATAAGTAAGTGTGGTAATCTTATTTCCTCATGGTCTGAATTTAAATCAACAATAAGGAAGCAATTTTATCCATTGGTTTATTTACATAAAGAAATGATGGAATGGGAAACTTTAAGACAAAGAAAAAGTCAAACTATACAAAGTTTCATGGAAGAATTTAGGAATAAATCTCTTGCATTAAATATTCCTTTATATTCTTATGAAACTTTAATGAAGTATATTGGTGCAATTCATAGTTATATTCACCATACTTTACTATTGTTCAACCCCACCAGTCTTGACAAAGTTTGCGTGCAAGCCACTATCCTTGAGAATAGGGGAAAGCATGTTCAAGAAAATCCCACAAAGAAACCTTCCAAATTCCCACATAAGGAATTTAAAGGAAAGTTTCAAAGGAAGGACAAAAAGACTTCCATTGTAAAGAGGGAAGAAGGAAATATGTCTTGCACTCATTGAAATAAGAATGGTCACGATGATAAACATTGTTGCAAATTACATCCATAGAAAAGACTGAAATAGCTCGATGGAAAGGGGAAGAAAAATATCGTTGCTATAGTGAAACAAGATATTGGTTCTGATTCAGGAGATGAGGAAAATATCACAGTAGTTGGAGTACAAGGTAAAGGTTCCCTTCATGCTAGTTCAAATTCCAATAATGAATCTCATGATGATGACAGAAAGAGGAATGAATTATTTCACATAAGAGTTGTATCTAAGAATACTAAGATAGATACATTATTTGATCCAGGTTCCCAAGTAAACTTGATATCTGAAGCACTTTTCAAAAAGATGGGTCTTGAAACTAAACCACATCCAAAGCCTTATCTTTGTTGGGTATGTGATAAAGAAAAACATAATGTCACCAAGTAGTGCACGGTCAAATTTTCTATTTCTTCAAAGTTAATTGATGAAGTGGATGTGGATGTTGTATCACTTGATATATGTGGCACAGTGATAGGGAATCCTTATATTTATAGTAGAAAAGTAGTCTTCTTTCATCATGAGAACAAATATCACCTTACTAAAGGGGCAATGGAATATATTTTCAGAGCCCACAACATGAGGGTAAACACAACACTTGTTAGTGCAGGACAGACACAAATACTCATAAACACTAATAAGAGATATGTACTCATGGTCGTAAGGGAAAATAATGTCGGAACATATGATGCCTTCAAATGATGTGATACTTCTCATAAGAAAAAATTAATTGATATTGTTTCTATATATGATGACATTTTTCAGGAACCGGATGGATTACCTCCTAAGAGGAAAATCCAACATGAAATACATCATCAACAATATTCTCCTCTTCCTAATGTGGGCATGTACAGGATGTCAGTTGTAGAGATGACATAGATCAAAAATCAGGTACAAGGCTTATTGGATCAAGGGGTCATCGGACCCATTTCATCTCCTTGTGGTTCTTTGATCGTGATGGTGCCAAAGAAGGGTGGCACATGGAAAAAGTGTGTCGATTATCTATCCTTTAACAAAATGACGGTGAAAACTAGATACCCTCTTCCTATTATAGATAATTTACTTGATCAATTAAATAATGTTCTTTATTTATCTAAGTTGAATTTGCACAGTGGATACCATCATATTAGGGTTGTAGAACAAGATGCATGGAAAAATTCCTTTAAAACCAAACATGGATTGTTTGAGTGATTAGTTATTCCATTTGGGATTTTTAATGCTACAAATACCTTCATGCATGTGATGAATGATGTATTCATGTCATTTCTAGATTATTTTGTAATTGTATATTTAGAAAACATTCTTATATTTAGTGGGACATGGGTTGAACATGTAATGAATGTAAAGCAAATATTAGTTACTTTGCAAAGGGAAAATTTGTATGTAAAATAGTACAAATGTGAGTTTGTTAAGACTGCACTAGTGTACTTAGGTCATATTCTAGGAGGAGGACAATTGAAAATAGATCCTTCCGAAATTGATGTAATTGTGAATTTTCCTGAGCCCAAAAATGTAACCAAAATTTGAAGCTTCTTGGGTGCAGTCCAATACCGGAGGAGATTCATTTCAAACTTCTCATTTATTGCAGCTCCTTTACATGCCCTAATGAGTATGAAGAACACTTTTCAATTGGGAGGAAAGAAAAAAAAGGCCTTCAACACTTTGAAGGAAAAGATCAATATCACACCAATATTAGCATTGTTGAATCTTCAACAGCCTTTCCAAACCAAGAAAGATGCTAGCGGATACACCATGGGTGAAGTATTGATGCAATATCGTAAGCCTATATGTTACCACTCTAAAACTTTTAATGAAGTTGTTGTTAACTATACTACATATGATAAAGAGTTGTATGCATTAGTTTGAAGTGTAAATAAATGGAAGCACTACTTGTTAGGGAAGGAAACAATCATACATACAGATCACCAGTCGTTATACTATCTCCAAGAAGAAACCAATCTACAACAATATAAGCATTGTAGGTGGATGGGTTTTCTTCAACATTTTCATTTTGTAATCAAATACAAAAAGGGTACAAGTAACAAGGTAGTTGATATGATTTTTAGACCTCCTATTGTCGCTTCTATTATTTTGAAGAATGCTTCTTTATCTCATGATAGTTATGTGGAACAATATCTGGTTGATGAAGATTTTAAAGAGGTATTTGAAAAGCTAACCCATGGTGCATAGGTAAAGAACTATTGTCTGTAGGGAAAACTACTCTACAATCTTGTAAATCTATGTATTCCTATAAGTGAACATGTCCATGTAATACGATAAGCTCACACTTCTCTCGTATCTGGGAATTTTGGGGCAGGAAAAACTATGGATCATCTGAAAATATTTTGTTACTGGCCTAAGATGAAATCAATTGTAACTAAATATGTAAAGGGGTGTGTGATGTGTTCGAATTGTAAGCCCACTAATAGAAAATTGAGGCTATATTCACCACTTCCTGTTCCATCCCATCCATGGGAGATTATCCCCATGGATTTTGTAGGGGGTTTACCAATGTCAAAAATGGGTCATGACTATTTGTATCTAGTAGTGGATAGGTTTAGTAAGATGTGTATGTTGATGCCATGTAAAGAGAATATCAATGTTGAGCAGACTGCTAATCTCTTCTTTCATTAGGTTTGGGTTCACTTTGGGGTAACCACATCCATTATCCCGGATCACGATACTCGATTCCTTGGAGATTTTTGGACAAGATTGTGGAGGATGATGGACACCAAGTTGAATAGAAGAACTTCTTTCCATCCACAGACCGATGGAAAGACAAAGTTTGTTAACCAAACAGTGGTACTTTTGATTCGAATATACTCCAGCAATCATCCCATGTTACGGGATGAACAAATACCCTATGTACAACATGCTTACAATCGAGCCTTACATTCTTCCACTTAATGTTCGTGGTTCGACACATGTTTTGGGTATTTTCATAAGGTCCCTTTGGACTTGATGTATTGGAAAGATGTCGATTTCAATGAAGAAATAAATGAAGACATGGCCTGCAAGTTCATTCAAAGGATCCAACAAGTGCACCAAGTAGTCATAGAGAAGTTGGAGAAATGTCAAGTAGAGTAGAAAGCTCAACATGACAAACACAGGGTTGATCATCAGTTCCATCTTGTAGAACAAGTATGGATTCACATCAACAAGGAGTGGTTGAAGGGTGAAGGAAAGAAAATCAAGCCTATTTGATATGGACCCTTCACTATTTTGGAGAAAATAAACACAAATGCTTTTCATTTAGATCTTCCACCTTATATGTAGATTTAATATATTGTAAACGTGGAAAAATATAAACTTCTTTAGCCTCCCATGATCATGGATCAAGGTGAGGAAGTTTCATTTCCTTCGTTTGATGAGTTTTCCCCTAAGCAATTGGATGAGTTGAAGGAAGATATCATCCTAGACAGAAGAACGAGGAATTCACACAGGGGTTATGTTGATTATCTTTGAGTGGGCTTAAAGGGAACACATCTGAGAAAAGCAAAGTGGATTGAGAAGGACAAGGTGAGGGAAGTCTTCCATCACTTATCTATTGATTGATGAAATATTTTGGTAGTCCAAAAAGATCTCAATGGGAAGGCATGATCCAAAAATGATCTAGAGAAGTATAAGAATAACTTAGAATTCACAAAAGCATCTCAAAAAACTCAAAATGGCCTCAATAGACAGATAAAGGGAAAACATTAAAAGTCCTCAAAATCTAGTGAAATTAGTATCATTGCAAATAACACATCAAAATATTTCCAACGACATAAATGACTCATCAAATGGATTTACGGATCAAATGATATTCACGGTCAAAGTTTTGGTCAACCTAGCTGAGTGAGAAGGGATGAGTCAACATCTATACTGCTGATGTTAGCATCAGTATGGATGAAGTGAACATCCATATAAAGTACATGGAACATGTATAGGGTGACATGTGTCGTGATGATTTCAACATGATGATGTGGCAGCATGAGAGGTTGCCACATGTCACTCATTTTTGGCCTTTTTTGATCAATCCGTGGACCAATGGAAAAGTGCCACTTGGTAGTATGTGCAGTCAAGTGGCATCCATACAACCACCCAACAGGTGATGTGGCGAGATTAATAGGTATAAGTAACATGGGAGTGATTGTGCACATAGGTGACGTGGGCAAATGAATGCTTTCCATGTGGCCTAGTCATGGGTTACCATGTGGTAGTGGGAAAATTCCCAGCGAAGGCCAACAATAGAAAAATAATAAAAACTAGTGGGGTTGGTTGACGAAAACCCCTAATATTCCATTTTAACATGTATCCCTCCAAATTTGACCAACTTCTACCAAATTCAGAAACATTCCACTAAATTTGACAATAGTCCACCAACTTGGCGCCACTATTGGTAACGAATGCAACTAAAGTGTACAAAAATGGGAGGCTTGTTGGCTTGACTGTGGGACATCCCCAACAACTCACCTTAATACACATCTTCCAACCAATGGGACAAATGGCCACATTGTTAACTACACCCACATTTTTTTATTTAAAAATGGAATTTCTTGACTGCATGGGGTAAGGTAGGGTGCACGACAGTCTGTACTAGGAACGAAAAATGATGTAGGAGTACAGTCGTTAATGAAAATTGGAGATACACAAATCAAGATGAGATTTTTGATGGGCCTAAGACTTGCAGACTTAGATCGAGGCGTGGATAAAGTCATTTCTGGGTAATTCGACGCCACGAATTTAGTGGTGTTGCTTGTTTTACAATCTGAGCAAAGCTTCTGGAGCTTAACTTCAAAATGAGGTATACTTATGTATTTTTCCAAATTCTTTTGCTGATTTGATAAAAATTCCTACCCATTAGAGAGCAGGACCTGAAGACATAGTCCACCAGGTATGAACTCTGTTATCATTTTTTTGTGTTTAGATCTGATGCTTATGTCTCTTTATCATTGATCTTTCCTTATTTATGGTGCATTTTTATTTATGCTCATTTAATACAATTCTTTAATAAGTCACATTAAGGAAAAGATCCTAGATCACATCTAGATGTCCCTTCTAGTTGAGGTAAGTTGTTTCATTGAATTCTTCTTTTATCTCTCTTTCTTGGATCTGAGGATTCTTTTCTATCTCATCTCCGTGGATGTATTTTATTCCTAATATATATTTCCTAATATTTATTTCCATGGCATCCTTGATAGTCTCCAGGGTTGTTTCTAACTCAGTAATTCTATATTTTGTTGTATCAAGAGCTTTTGCAACTTCATGAACTCAAATAATATTTACACCAACAAAGGCACTGAGTGTTAAAGCTACTTGTATTTCATTGTCTTTAAGGTCTATCCCTTCCTTCCACTTGATACTTGTTTTAGGAGTCTCATGACTTGTATCAGCCTTCTCTCATTTACTATTCGGTGTTCTTTTCTCAATGTATCTCATATTATGGATGTATTAGTAGTCACCAAAAATGATGGTTGCACCTTCAAAACCTATTCCTACAAATGTTACTGTTAAAATTCATGGAATGGATACTAATGGAGGTCATTCTTCTATCAGGGCTTCATACAATTGAGTGCGAGGGAATGTTGTAGCAATTGCACTATCGTGTTGATTTGTTATCTTTATTTTTGGAGGCATTAATCCTTTCATCTTATTTCATATTCTTCCTCAATTATTCTTGTGTGATCAATGTTCCTCACTTTGCACTTACTGTTTTTCCCCTATCTAGTTTTGTGCTCATTGATTTATCCCCATTATTTATTTATGAGGAAAGATCCTTATCTTTGGTTTTTTCCTACTTGGATAGTTTATCTTTGACTTCTTTCCTCTTTCTTTGTTTGTACATTTCCTCGGCCTCATTAGATTTTCTTTCCATTTCTACTTCCTTTTCTTTTTTTTCTTGATATTTGGTTTCCAGTCTTTCTTTATCTTTTAGGACAAGGTATTTAGTGGTGCTAGAGAGACGCTATTTTATAAAGATATTTTTGGAGCCTGTTCATCCCAGTGTTGGTAGTAGTGGTGCTAGAGAGAGGCTACAGAGTCCTCATTTGGGTGTTCATACAGCTTCTAGAGTAATATTTACTTCTCCATCTTCCACACAAAATTTAGAGAAGAGCCATGACACGCACCTCCAGACATCCACACCTTGATCAAAGTCTAGAGATGGTGGCAAAGATGAAGCTCATGGTGATGTGGTTGACAGGGTTGCATTTCCTAGAGCTAAACATGTGACAAGCATGGGGACCCTTCCGTGCACATTTTTGGTCGACGATAATGGACTTCCATTAAAAAAATCAAGACTCCCAGGCAATTTTAATTCATATTTTAATCATTTAATGTTGTCCTTCTCATACACAAATCATCTAGATTATTAATTTTAATTTAATAATCATATCTTTTTGTGTGTAGGAAACTACCATTTTTATAGGTACCTAGAGAGCAAGGCCTTGTTGATTTTTGGGGAAACCTTATGCATGAAGTGGAATTGCAAGAATTCCAACCTCAAAAAGGAACTTATGGATTATCTCGAAGGCCTCTTTGGAATAGACATGTTCAACAAAAAAGAGATCACCTCTGCAACTGGTGAATATTTGAAATATATGCTGGATGATTATAGACAAAGCTTGGTAGGAAATACTAGGTATGAGCATCCTCCCTCGATTCCAGAGAGGGAGTGGAAGGTGATCATTGATGATGAAAAAGAGAAGATTTTGAAAAAATCAGGAGAACAAATAACTAGTACACAAAGGTAAATTACAATATTTTGATTTCAATACTAGCTTTATTTTTCTTTAGATCTAAATAAAATCGTGGTTATATATAATATACTTGAAAATTTTGAGGATAGGTTGTCTGACAGTTCGAAGGAAACCAAGGAAAAGATTTCCAAACATGGCCAACACAAGCTAAGCTAGGGCAACTACTCGAGGTTATAGTCATGAATCGTAAGTACCCAAACATCTTAAAAATATTATTTGTATCACCTTACAACTTTCAGGTAATTGCAACCAAAAACATTAAAAAACCATACCCTTATACAATGCAAGGCGACAACTTTGAAACTGAAACCACAGAGGAAGACCTCCAACTTGGTTATAAGTATGGTTATAAAGCTATGGTTGATTGTAGGAAAAGCATGGGGCACACCCCAAGATCCAATTTACAGGATAAGGTAAATAAAAATCAGTCCACATTAACCTTTCATTACTTATAAAATACGTAAACTTGTGATATCATCCATAATTTAATGTCTTACTTTGTTTTAATCAGGGGAGCAACACTATCAACGAAACCATTAGTAATGGA
>ML843336.1:42232-58931 GCA_009831015.1 Picea engelmannii
CCAAAGAAGGGTGGCACATGGAAAAAGTGTGTCGATTATCTATCCTTTAACAAAATGACGGTGAAAACTAGATACCCTCTTCCTATTATAGATAATTTACTTGATCAATTAAATAATGTTCTTTATTTATCTAAGTTGAATTTTCACAGTGGATACCATCATATTAGGGTTGTAGAACAAGATGCATGGAAAAATTCCTTTAAAACCAAACATGGATTGTTTGAGTGATTAGTTATGCCATTTGGGATTTTTAATGCTATGAAGACCTTCATGCATGTGATGAATGATGTATTCATGTCATTTCTAGATTATTTTGTAATTGTATATTTAGAAAACATTCTTATATTTAGTGGGACATGGGTTGAACATGTAATGAATGTAAAACAAATATTAGTTACTTTGCAAAGGGAAAATTTGTATGTAAAATAGTACAAATGTGAGTTTGTCAAGACTGCACTAGTGTACTTAGGTCATATTCTAGGAGGAGGACAATTGAAAATAGATCCTTCCAAAATTGATGTAATTGTGAATTTTCCTGAGCCCAAAAATGTAACCAAAATTTGAAGCTTCTTGGCTGCAGTCCAATACTGGAGGAGATTGATTTCAAACTTCTCATTTACTGCAGCTCCTTTACATGCCCTAATGAGTATGAAGAACACTTTTCAATTGGGAGGAAAACAACAAAAGGCCTTCAACACTTTGAAGGAAAAGATCAATATCACACCAATATTAGCATTGTTGAATCTTCAACAGCGTTTCCAAACCAAGAAAGATGCTAGTGGATACACCATGGGTGAAGTATTGATGCAATATCATAAGCCTATATGTTACCACTCTAAAAATTTTAACGAAGTTGTTGTTAACTATACTACATATGATAAAGAGTTGTATGCATTAGTTCGAAGTGTAAATAAATGGAAGCACTACTTGTTAGGGAAGGAAACAATCATACATACAGATCACCAGTCGTTATACTATCTCCAAGAAGAAACCAATCTACAACAATATAAACATTGTAGGTGGATGGGTTTTCTTCAACATTTTCATTTTGTAATCAAATACAAAAGGGTACAAGTAACAAGGTAGTTGATATGATTTTTAGACCTCCTATTGTCGCTTCTATTATTTTGAAGAATGCTTCTTTATCTCATGATAGTTATGTGGAACAATATGTGGTTGATGAAGATTTTAAAGAGGTATTTGAAAAGATAACCCATGGTGCATAGGTACAGAACTATTGTCTGTAGGGAAAACTACTCTACAATCTTGTAAATCTATGTATTCCTATAAGTGAACATGTCCATGTAATACGATAAGCTCACACTTCTCTCGTATCTGGGAATTTTGGGGCAGGGAAAACTATGGCTCATCTGAAAAGATTTTGTTACTGGCCTAAGATGAAATCAATTGTAACTAAATATGTAAAGGGGTGTGTGATGTGTTCGAATTGTAAGCCCACTAATAGAAAATTGAGTCTATACTCACCACTTCCTGTTCCATCCCATCCATGGGAAATTATCCCCATGGATTTTGTAGGGGGTTTACCAATGTCAAAAATGGGTCATGACTATTTGTATCTAGTAGTGGATAGGTTTAGTAAGATGTGTATGTTGATGCCATGTAAAGAGAAGATCAATGTTGAGAAGACTGCTAATCTCTTCTTTCATTAGGTTTGGGTTCACTTTGGGGTAAGCACATCCATTATCCCAGATCACGATACTTGATTCCTTGGAGATTTTTGGACAAGATTGTGGAGGATGATGGACACCAAGTTGAATAGAAGAACTTCTTTCCATCCACAGACTGATGGAAAGACAAAGTTTGTTAACCAAACAATGGTACTTTTGATTCGAATATACTCCAGCAAGCATCCCAAGTTACGGGATGAACAAATACCCTATGTAAAACATGCTTACAATCGAGCCTTACATTCTTCCACTTAGTGTTCGTGGTTCGACACATGTTTTGGGTATTTTCATAAGGCCCCTTTGGACTTGATGTATTGGAAAGATGTCGATTTCAATGAAGAAATAAATGAAGACATGGCCTGCAAGTTCATTCAAAGGATCCAACAAGTGCACCAAGTAGTCATAGAGAAGTTGGAGAAATGTCAAGTAGAGTAGAAAGCTCAACATGACAAACACAGGGTTGATCATCAGTTCCATCTTGTAGACCAAGTATGGATTCACATCAACAAGGAGTGGTTGAAGGGTGAAGGAAAGAAAATCAAGCCTATTTGATATGGACCCTTCACTATTTTGGAGAAAAGAAACACAAATGATTTTCATTTAGATCTTCCACCTTATATGTAGATTTAATCTATTGTAAACGTGGAAAACTATAAACTTCTTTAGCCTCCCATGATCATGGATCAAGGTGAGGAAATTTCATTTCCTTCGGTTGATGAGTTTTCCCCTAAGCAATTGGATGAGTTGAAGGAAGATATCATCCTAGATAGAAGGACGAGGAATTCACACAGGGGTTATGTTGATTATCTTTGAGTGGGCTTAAAAGGAACACATCTGAGAAAAGAAAAGTGGATTGAGAAGGACAAGGTGAGGGAAGTCTTCCATCACTTATCTATTGATTGATGAAATATTTTGGTGGTCCAAAAAATCTCAATGGGAAGGAATGATCCAAAAATGATCTAGAGAAGTATAAGAATAACTTAGAATTCACAAAAGCATCTCAAAAAACTCAAAATGGCCTCAACAGACAGATAAAGGGAAAACATTCAAAGTCCTCAAAATCTAGTGAAATTAGTATCATTGCAAATAACACATCAAAATCTTTCCAACGACATAAACGACTCATCAAATGGATTTATGGATCAAATGATATTCATGGTCAAAGTTTTGGTCAACCTAGTTGAGTGAGAAGGGATGAGTCAACATCTATACTGCTGATGTTAGCATCAGTATGGATGAAGTGAACATCCATATAAAGTACATGGAACATGTATAGGGTGACATGTGTCATGATGATGTCAACATGATGATGTGGCAGCATGAGAGGTTGCCACGTGTCACTCATTTTTGGCCTTTTTCGATCAATCCATGGACCAATGGAAAAGTGCCACTTGGTAGTATGTGCAGTCAAGTGGCATCCATACAACCACCCAACAGGTGATGTGGAGAGATTAATAGGTATAAGTGACATGGGAGTGATTGTGCACAGAGGTGACGTGGGCAAATCAATGGTTTCCATGTGGCCTAGTCATGGGTTGCCACGTGGTAGTGGGAAAATTCCCAGCGAGGGCCAACAATCGAAAAATAAGAAAAAATAGTTGGGTTGGTTGACGGAAACCCCTAATCTTCCATTTTAACATGCATCCCTCCAAATTTGACCAACTTCCGCCAAATTCGAAAACATTCCACTAAATTTGACAACAGTCCACCAACTTGGTGCCATTATTGGTAACGACTACAACTAAAGTGTACAAAAATGGGAGGCTTGTTGGTTTAACTGCAGGACATCCCCAACAACTCACCTTAATACACATCTTCCAACCAATGGGACAAATGGCCACATTGTTAACTACACCCACATTTTTTTATTTAAAAATGGAATTTCTTGACTGCATGGGGTAAGGTAGGGCGCACGACAGTCTGTACTAGGTACGAAAAATGATGTAGGAGTACAGTCGTTAATGCAAATTGGAGATACACAAATCAAGATGAGATTTTTGATGGGCCTAAGACTAGCAGACTTAGATCGAGGCGTGGATAAAGTCATTTCTGGGTAATTCGACGCCACGAATTTAGTGGTGTTGCTTGTTTTCCAATCTGAGCAAAGCTTCTGGAGCTTAACTTCAAAATGAGGTAAACTTATGTATTTTTCCAAATTCTTTTGTTGATTTGATAAAAATGCCTACCCATTAGAGAGCAGGACTCGAAGACGTAGTCCACCAGGTATGAACTCTGTTATCATTTTTTTGTGCTTAGATCTGATGCTTATGTCTCTTTATCATTGATCTTTCCTTATTTATGGTGCATTTTTGTTTATTCTCATTTAATACAATTCTTTAATAAGTCACATTAAGGAAAAGATCCTAGATCACATCTAGATGTCCCTTCTAGTTGAGGTAAGTTGTTTCATTGAATTCTTCTTTTACCTCTCTTTCTTGGATATGAGGATTCTTTTCTATCTCATCTCTGTGGATGTATTTTATTCCTAAGATATATTTCCTAATATTTATTTCCATGGCATCCTTGATAGTCTCCAGGATTGTTTCTAACTCAGTAATTCTATATTTTGTTGTATCAAGAGCTTTTGCAACTTCATGAACTGAAATAATATTTACACCAACAAAGGCACTGAGTGTTAAAGCTACTTGTATTTCATTGTCTTTAAGGTCTATCCCTTCCTTCCACTTGATACTTGTTTTAGGAGTCTCATGACTTGTATCAACCTTCTCTCATTTACTATTCGGTGTTCTTTTCTCAATGTATCTCATATTATGGATGTATTAGTAGTCACCAAAAATGATGGTTGCACCTTCAAAACCTATTCCTACAAATGTTACTGTTAAAATTCATGGAATGGATACTAATGGAGGTCATTCTTCTATCGAGGCTTCATACAATTGAGTGTGAGGGAATGTTGTAGAAATTGCACTATTGTGTTGATTTGTTCTCTTTACTTTTGGAAGCATTAATCCTTTCATCTTATTTCATATTCTTCCTCGATTATTATTGTGTGATCAATGTTCCTCACTCTGCACTTACTGCTTTTCCCCTATCTGGTTTTGTGCTCATTGATTTATCCCCATTATTTATTTATGAGGAAAGATCCTTATCTTTGGTTTTTTCCTACTTGGATAGTCTATCTTTGACTTCTTTCCTCTTTCTTTGTTTGTACATTTCCTCAGCCTCATTAGTTTTTATTTCCATTTCTACTTCCTTTTCTTTTTTTTCTTGATATTTGGTTTCCATTCTTTCTTTATCTTTTAGGACAAGGTATTTAGTGGTTCTAGAGAGACGCTATTTTATAAAGATATTTTTGGATCCTGTTCATCCCAGTGTTGGTAGTAGTGGTGCTAGAGAGAGGCTATAGAGTCCTCATTTGGGTGTTCATACAGCTTCTAGAGTAATATTTACTTCTCCATCTTCCACACAAAATTTAGATAAGAGCCATGACATGCACCTCCAGACATCCACACCTTGATCAGAGTCTAGAGATGGTGGCAAAGATGAAGCTCATGGTGATGTGGTTGACAGGGTTTCATTTCCTAGAGCTAAACATGTGACAAGCATGGGGACCCTTCCATGCACATTTTTGGTCGACGATAATGGACTTCCATTAAAGCAATCAAGACTCCCAGGTAGTTTTAATTCATATTTTAATCGTTTAATGTTGTCCTTCTCATACACAAATCATCTAGATTATTAATTTTAATTTAATAATCATATCTTTTTGGGTGTAGGAAACTACCATTTTTATAGGTACCTAGAGAGCAAGGCCTTGTTGATTTTTGGGGAAACCTTATGCATGAAGTGGAATTGCAAGAATTCCAACCTCAAAAAGGAACTTAAGGATTATCTCGAAGGCCTCTTTGGAATAGACATGTTCAACAAAAAAGAGATCACCTCTGCAACTGGTGAATATTTGAAATATATGCTGGATGCTTATAGACGAAGCTTGGCAGGAAATCCTAGGTATGAGCGTCCTCCCTCGATTCTAGAGAGGGAGTGGAAGGTGATCATTGATGATGAAAAAGAGAGGATTTTGAAAAAATCAGGAGAACAAATAACTAGTACACAAAGGTAAATTACAATATTTTGATTTCAATACTAGCTTTATTTTTCTTTAGGTCTAAATAAAAGTGTGGTTATATATAATATACTTGAAATTTTTGATGATACGTTGTCTGACACTTCGAAGGAAACCAAGGAAAATATTTCCAAACATGGCCAACACAAGCTAAGCCAGGGAAGCTACTCGAGGTTATAGTCATGAATCGTAAGTACCCAAACATCTTAAAAATATTATTTGTATCACCTTACAAATTTCAGGTAATTGCAACCAAAAACATTAAAAAACCATACCCTTATACAATGCAGGGTGATAACTTTGAAACTGAAACCACAGAGGAAGACCTCCAACTTGGTTATAAGTATGGTTATAAATCTATGGTTGATTGTAGGAAAAGAATGGGGCATACCCCAAGATCCAATTTGCAGGATAAGGTAAATAAAAATCAGTCCACATTAACCTTTCATTACTTATAAAATACGTAAACTTGTGATATCATCCATAATTTAATGTCTTACTTTGTTTTAATCAGGGGAGCAACACTATCAACGAAACCATTAGTAATGGACAACAGAGCGTTTATAGTGCAACACAGCCACAAGATCATGGTGCACACCAACAACCCCATCGCAGTGAGATGCAGCCCCAAGATGTTCCAGTGACTGAGGCCCATGACGGTAAAATGACTATATATTAATTATATACTTAATAATTTTGTACTTATAAATTTTGACGTTTCAATGGTAGAGAATGTCATATTTGATCCTCCTCGACATGAAGATCAGGTGAATAGGTCGACAACCATTCCAATGGTGCTGACTAGAGGACCATGTAAATAATTACATTTCAAAGTTTTTTTTTAATATTAATGAACTACTTCAATGATATTTAAAAATTGGCCATATAAATTTAATATTTTTTGTTTCTGTAGGTGATAGCCCCTCACAACAACATCCATGCTATGGGTATGAGACGAGACGTACTTGGCATGAAAGGAATGAAACAAAATCAGTTGTTGAAGAGCACCCAGTAAACGAAGACATGGAGATGGATGAATTACTTAAGACTTGGAAAGCACAAAAGAAGACTAAAGGAAATTCATGATGTGTAATAATTTTATAAGACAATTAGATGTACATTATATAGTTGAACATCTAATGATGCATATAATGTGTTAGAGTCAGAAGTGACCCCTAGATTGCAGCAGGAGAAGAGCCCAATGCCCATCAGTTTATGTCATAGTTTGTTTAATGGGGTTATCAAATGGAAGTTAAATCACAAAGATCTGGTTCTAACTCCGAAACTAGGCCAAGAATGCATGGGCAAGTGAGGTCTTAGATAACTTTATACAATGACTTGTAGTAAGGGTGAATAGGGGGAAGACTTATATCAGAGAGATGCTAAATTCTGTCGTAAACATCAGGTTCCTAAAATATAGTAGAAGAAGACATCGAAATGCAAGATCTTCTTACATTCAAACACAAAAAACCGGAGAAAACAATAATGCCACAATAAATCCTTCATCACAGCATAATTGTCATAATTTGTGCGAATCAGTCGATCATGAACTCCCTAAGTATGAGATGAAAACTAGATGAAATAAGAAAACTACCTTTCATTAAACAAGAAATCTTACATATAGATGCATAACCCAGGAATTAGGGTGTTTGCTAAAACTTCACAACCGGGAGCTTCACTCTACCATTGATACTTACCAAATACAAAAAATGACTCTATATACTCAGGAAAATTCACCTAACAGAGGCATGTTCAGCCATCAAAGGCGTGGTGTCCCTTCAGCCGAATTCGGACGGATAATCCCTGTCAGACACCACCTTAACTGCGCATGGCTCCTGTGAGGGGAGTAGCTGAGCCATTAAGTGTCGAGCTAGCATGTGCATACTTCCCCTAGTTAGTTGAGAACTCGGCATGGCCTTTCTAGAAAATTGCGTACACAGGACTTTCTCGAGCAGACCACTCGCCAGGCCCTCCATACTTCGCACTTAATGACCGAGGAGAGGTTTCAACTACTCCTCCTCGCCTTCATTTACTCCAAGCGAAAACTAGGACCGAGGTTATATAAAATGGCACTTGGAGTTTGTGGTAATTCCTTCAGAGATTTTGAAGGGGACGATCCACAGGGATTCAAATTTTCCATGTTTGCCCTTATTATTCTTAGGAGCATCCCATTTCAGCACTAGGTCTCTTGTCTGGAACAACACCTTCTTGGCCTTCTTATCAAAAACCTGCTTGATCCTTTGCTGATGATCCTAAATTCTATCCCTTACCTGCTCTCTAGCCTGATGGACTTCTACCAGTTTATGAATCCTTCTGATCATATCATTGGTCTCTTCTTGATAATCCTGGAAGAATTTCGCTACGGGAATGGCCAACTGAGAAGGGAAGACAACTTCTTCTCCGTAGAATAAATGGAAAGGGGAGATGCATATAGATCTCTTTGTGGTCACCCGATCAGCCCATAGAGCGAATTTCAGCTTTGAGTTCCAATCCCTTTTGTTTTCCTCCAGTAATCTTTTAATGATCCTTATTAGGATTTTGTTGGAGGATTCTGGTAAACTGTTTCCCTATGGGTAATATGGGGTGGAGTGAATTAGTTTGATCTCGAACTGCTCATAGAACTTGGCTAATGGCTCAGACCCGAAAGCGACTACGTTATCAGTGACAATCTTACTTAGGCAGTCGAACCTTGTGATGAGATCCTCCAGGAACCCAATGATTACCTTGTGGGAAGCACTCCTGGTGGGGATGGCTTCGATCCACTTAGTAAAGAAATTTGTGGCAGTTAGGATCCACCTTTGCTACCCACTAGAAGCAGGGTGGATTTCTCCAATAAAATCCAGGCCCCATTGCTGGAAAGGTCCCAAAACAACTACAAGCTGTAAAGGCAGAGACTTGAGCTGTTGCTTTCCTAAAAATATTTGGCATGTGATACAGGCTCTAACTCCTCTATGGACATCAACGAACAAGGTAGGCCAGTAGTACCTAGCTCTGAGAATTTTGTGGGATGTAGTCTTCCAGGAATGGTGCCCTCCACACAGGCTATTGTGAAATTCGACCATGATCCTGTCGGCCTCTTATGGGTCCATTCATTTTAAAAGCACCCCCAGGGGGTCTTTCCAGTATAAAATTTGATCAATAATGCAGTACCTGACTGCCCTGAGCTTCAGAGATATTGCTTTATTTATTTGCAGGCCATCTGGGGTCTGCAACTCCTGCAGAAAATATATGTCATCCTTATACCAAGGACATCGAACCAATGGGGGCTCTCTTTGAGGGTCTATTTTAGACAACTGACCCCACTGAATTCTTGAGCATTCGTTCATGAAACTTACCCCCAAAGCTTGGCAATTGGCTTCAGCCAGTAGCCTTGCTACGCCTTGACCTTTGATCAATTTGGTAGGCCTTATTTCCAAATCAAACTCCAGGATCTTGGCTATCCATTTACTTATCCTCCCATCTATGTTGAGTTGTACCAGGATGTCCTTCACAGAGGTCGAAGGAACATAAGCGGTCACATTTGAGTGCAAGACATAGACTCTGAAAGCCTTGAGATCTTTCACTAAAGCATAGGCTTGTTTCTCCATAATTTCATACCTGACCTCTACATCTCTTAATGCCTTGTTGAAGAAGGTGATGGGTTTCTCTCATCCTTCCTCATTTTTCTGCAACAAGACCGCCACTACTGTATCAAAAGAAGCGAAAGAGAAGATTAGGAAATTTTTGGAATAGTCAGGGCTCATCAGCACAGGTGCCTCAATCAATGCCCTCTTTATTTGGAAAAAATATTCCCTGGGTTCAGCGGTCCATTTCACTTCATTTCCCTTCCTGATCATAGTTGTGATGTCTTTCACCAGCTCAGCAAAATTTGGGACGAATCTCCTCAGAAAATTAATCTTCCCAAAAAAGGCATGAACTTCCTTCTTAGATTTGGGAAGTGACAGGGTTTGAATTGCCTCTAGCCTTCTTGGATCAATCCTCACTCCTTCTACTGATACTATATGGCCTAACAGCTTCCCTTCTTTCATGGAAAACAAATATTTCTTGGGATTTAGGGAAAGGCCAAACCTCCGACACTTCGAAAAAACTTTTCTCAAGTGACAACAATGCTCTTTGTTAGACCTGGAGAAGACTGTTATGTCATCCAGATAGATCACAACAAATTTATCTTTCTCCTCGATGAAGGCTATGTCCATGGCTCGCTAAAATGTCGCTCCTGCATTCATCAACCCAAAAGGCATTTTGGCATACATGAATGTAACCCAAGGAGTGGTGAAGGCCATTTTTTCTCTATCCTCAGGCATGACTGATATCTGATTATAGCCAGAAAAACCGTCAATCATGGAAATCCTAGATGCACCGATTACCCACTGCAATATGTGTTCCATGTTGGGTAGGGGATAATTGTCTTTATTTGAGCTCTTGTTCAGGTTCCTAAAATCGACACAAAGCCTGATTTCTCCACTTTTCTTTCTTACCGGAACCAAATTGGCCACCCATTCGGAATATCTCAAGGGGATGATGATCCAGTCCTCTAACAAATTCTTCACTTCTTTCTCCATGACAGGAAACAACATGGGATTTATCTGTCTTAGCTTCTGCCTAAATGGCTTAGCCTCTTCCTTCAGTGGGATCTTGTGTTCAATGATGGATGTATCATACATCTTGAGGTCTTCGTAGGTCCATGCAAACACATCAACAAACTCTCTCAACAACTCAGTATATTCGGCTCTCTGTTCTCTGGTCAAACTCCTTGAAAACTTGAAAAACTTAGGCTCCTTTGGTGTGCCAATGTTGCACTCGACTGTGTCAGCATATTCATCTACAACCCTTCCCTTTACTGCCACATCATTCCCATCGAACAATCTTTCTAATAGGACTAGTCCCCTCGGAATGTGATTGCTAGGTAGCTGAATAATCTGGTGGTTAACAATTTTATTTAAAAACACCTCAGGGTGAGGGTCACCTTCTGTTTCAGGATCTTGATCAATGTGCAATGCAGAGAATTCATCAACAGATTGGAGCAATCTTTTGATTTCTAGATCATCTTCGAATACCTTCCAATGCTTGACATTGTCTGATATAGAGGGCCTATATTTTATTTCAACATCAGAGTTGACTATAGGCGCCATAGGAACTTTGAGAAAACTGGCTGAGACAGCTAAAGAATCAACCACAACATTATCCTCTCTTGGAATAAAAGAGATATTGAAGGCTGAGAAGAAATTGTCAATTAGGTCCCATGCTTCATTCCTATAATTTCTGAGTCGAGGGTGCTTAGCCTGATAAGCACTTCTGATCTGTTGGACCACCAACTCTGCATCTTCGAACCCTACTATCTCCTAAATTCCCATTTCCCTTCCATCTCTTAATCCTAAAACAAGGGCTTCATACTATGCCACATTGTTGGTGATTTCAAATTCTAATTTGTATGACAGAGATATGGTTTCTTGGGCAGGTGACACAAAAAACACCCCAGCACCAGCGCCTTTCCTGGAACAGGATCCATCAAAAAACATTTTCCAAACGGGGGTGATGGAAGGAGGAAGTTCACGAGGAGAGGTGGGATACTTTCCAAGTTCAAGACGAGGCTCGGGAGCATGAGTGAGTTGTAGTAAACTGGAACCTAAATCAGTGTCCAAGGAGAAAATGGGATGGTTGGTAGGATTGGCTTCATCACTGATTATATAGGCCAATTGGGCTTCCCTATATAGCCTCCTATGTTCTCCTTCGAACACTGGGATAGTAGCATATGTGAGGTCCATCTGCAAGGTTCCCCCCAGTATTTTTATCCAAGATCTTGATAACAACATACCGAATTTGGGGGGGACATCATCCACTACAATATCCATGACCACACTTTTCATGGGCAACTGGAACAAGGTCACGACCAGGTCTTTGATAACTCCCAGACACTGAACTTTCCTAGAGTCGAAGGAATAGAGGTCATGATAGGCTTGGGTGACTTCTATCCCTAACTCTTCCATGACAGTTTTTGGCATGAGGTTGTGAGAATCCCCTGAATCCATCAAGTAGTCGTGCAATACCTTGTCATGTATGTTCAAGGAAGTGTAGAAGGGAGGGGATGAGTCATTCCTGTCTTCTACCATAGGAACTAGAATAACTATAGGTTTTCATCTTGCAAATTGATGGAGTCCATGTGAAGGCTTGAGACCTTAGACTATAAAATCTCAGAGAATCATTTCTTGAACCCTTCATGTTTAATCAATTCGGTTAGGGGCACAAGGATTCTAATTTTTTGAATTTCATGCTCAAAATTAAAAGAAGATGTAAGATTTGGGATTTCTCTTATTTCGGGGGCATGACTCTGGACTATGGGAGGGAGGGGTTGGTGTTTTTTACCTTTTTGACTGTCAGCTACTTCATTGGCAAGCCTCTCTATTCTAGTGGACTGCTCAGGAACATCAGGTGTTACTGCCTTCTTCTGAGAGCTCAGGTCATACCTGCCTTGGCGGCCACTAGTCTTGCTTTCCTTGCTCAGTTCATTTAGCTGACTGTTCATGAGAGACTCCTCGTATGTTGATTGTGTCAGATGAGAAAAAGGAGGAGTTTCTCCGAAGCAATGGATTTCAAGATCAAGATCACCTGTTTCCCCTTCTTCTTCCTTGGCCATAAAATTGTTTTGGAAGGGGGCCTGAATCTTCTGGTCTTCGCTGTCTCTTCCCCTCTCCCTTTGCACGGTCAAAGAAGTGGTATTGTTTGGCCTCCTGAAACCTCCTCTATTTTTGGTGCAATGAGGGCCCTCTATGCTTGTCTCCCTTCCACCTTCATTCGTTCCATCTCTGTAGACAGAGACTTCACCAATTTGGTCAGTTCATCCATTTGAGGGTGGGGCACCGATGGGCTAGAAGTTGATGCTTCAGATATTGCCTTTCTTATGTCTATGTCGGCCTTGTTTCTCAGTCTATCAGCTTCTAATACATTGGATTCCACTTCTATGGCCGCATCTTGCATTTGAGCTAAGGAGGTGGCTCTCCTTTCTATCAATAACAAACATAAATCGGGACCAAACGCACTAGCATAAGAAATCTTGGCTGAGGATTTTGAAGGCTTTATTTTGCCAGGGATTTTATTATACATCTTATTGAATCTTTTGGAGAAGTCGAAAATGGACTCTCCTTGCATTTTCTTCAAAGACCCGAACTCTTTCATGTAATACATGAAATCCTTTCTATCGCCCCACTTCCTCAGGAAAACACCATCCAGGGCTTTGATTCCCACGATAGATCTGGGGGCCAATCCGCTAAACCATTTCCTCACTTCGCCATCCAGGCTCTGGACGAAGACTCTCATCCATACATCTTCATTTTCAATGTTGAGGTTGTCTGCATAACTATAGAAAGCAGCTAGGTGCTCTTCTGCAGTTATGTCTCCTTCCCCAGTGAACCTGGGCATGTATTTCAAGTAATCTCCAGCAGAGAGAGGATTCATATGATGGGGTATAACTAAGGGGGAATATCTGGTAGCGATTATGGCATCCATTCTATTCAGAGGGGGATTAGCACCAGCCATAGGAATATTAGGTGGAGGATAACTTGGAGGAGAAGGAGTTCGGGAAGGGGCTACTAGGAATGAGTCTCGAAGTGGAGTGGGAAACAAGAGGGGATTTAAGGAGAAGGATAAAGAGCTCAGGTCAGCAGGTGCTCCTCTTTGTGCAGGAGTGTGGAAATATTCTGTAGTCTTGAGTCTATGCCAAGGTGAAGCTTCAGAGGAGAGGGGAGTGACAAGGATTTCTCCCTCCAATCCCAGACCAGGAGGGGAAAACTCAGCAGGAACACTACCGAAATTTAGGAAACGGGAAACCTCCAAAGGAGGTCTATTAAGAAACTGAGGAGGAGAAAACAGAGTTCTTACAGAAGGAGATGGTGGATTACTTGTTTCGGCGATGGAAGCTTCTTCTTCAGGGGACTTTCCTTTCCTGAGAACCACCTCTGGATCAGTTTCAGGTGTAGCTAGAGGCAGTTGTGGATGAGACCACATGTGTCTACCTCTCAAAGACATAATTAATAGAGAAATTTCTCCCCAGTGGATTCATCACAATGGATTCGCCAGGTGAATAGTAGCAATCTTCAAAGGCTTTGATACCTAATGCACCTTCAGAATCAGAGTTTCAATGTCGTTCAATCCCGGGGAAAATTTTCAACTTCGTCCCCAGCAACGGTGCCAGAAATGTTAGCATCAGAAGTCACCCCTAGATTGCAGTAGGAGCAGAGCCCAACACCCATCAAATTATGTCACGGTTTGTTTAATATGGTTATCAAATGGAATTTAACTCTCAACGATGTGGTTATAACTCCAAAACTAGGCCAAGCATGCATGGGCAAGTGAGGTCTTAGATAACTTCAGACAGTGAGTCGTAGCAAGGGTGAATAGGGGGAATACTTATATCAGAGAGATTCTAAAGTCTGTCGTAAACATCAGGTTCCTAACAGATAGTAGAAGAATACATCTAAATGCAAGATCTTCTTACATTCAAATGCAGAAAACCAGAGAAAACAATAATGCCACAATAAATCCTTCATCACATTATAATTGTCATAATTTGTGCGAATCAATCGATCATGAACTCCCTTAGTATGAGATGAAAACTAGACGAAATAAGGAAACTACCTTTCATTAAACAAGAAATCTTACATACAGATGCATAACTCAGGAACTAGGGTGTTTGCTAAAACTTCACAATCGAGAGCTTCACTCTACCATCGATACTTACCAAATATAAAAACTGACTCTATATACTCAAGAAAATTCACCTAACGGAGGCATGTTCAGCCATCAAAGGCATGGTGTCCCTTCAGCTGAATTCGGACAGATAATTCCTGTCAGACGCCACCTTAATTGCACATGGCTCCTGTGAGGGGAGTAGCTGAGCCATTAAGTGTCGAGCTAGCGTGTGCAAACTTTCTCTGGTTAGTTGAGAAGTCGGCATGGCATTTCTGGAAACTTGGGTACATAGGACCCTCTCGAGCAAATCGCTCACCAGGCCCTCCATACTTCGCACTTAATGACCTAGAAGAGGTTTCAACTACTCCTCCTCACCTTCATTTACTCCAAGCGAAAACCAGGACCGAGGTAAGATCAAATGGCACTTGGAGGTCAGGGTAATTCCTTCTGTGAATCATACACGATGCCTCCGACCCTTCCTGAACAACTCTTTTCTTTCCCAAGTGACCACGGGCTGTGACCACGTTTTTATCCCTAAGGTGCCCTCGGATTTCGCAAATGGGAAGGGGCTAATCCTTGCTTCTTGAAATCACGATGAGTGAAATGCCAAGGCTTATTAATCTGGCGCCACGTGCCCCTCTAGATCTAACGGTTCTTAACACACTTCGGTGATGGTGTGGGACAAGGTCTTGGACACTCCCGACACCTCGCGCATCAGGAATACGACGATGTTGGACCTTTCTTATCATAGCTACGATGTGAGAAACACCGAGATGACTCAATTGGGCACCATGCATCTCTCTCAAATCTGACAGTCCTAAATTTACTCGATGCTGCTGTGGGCCCCAGGCCCTGGAAGCTCTCGTCTCTTCACGCATCAGGAATATGAGGGAGCTACTTCTTGCGCTTCGAAATCACGATCGGAGAACAGGCGGGGAGCCCAATAGCGTGCCAGGTGTCCGCTTCAGATGGACGGCTAAGAATTCTCCTCGATATTATGGGCCCACCTTTGGGCTCTATCGACACTTTGGGGTTCGGGGCTTCGAGATATATAATTACATAAAACCTTCACCCCTTGAACTCGTGACTTCCAAGAAGCTGACATGACCAGATCTTGTGCCATGCGTCCTTTGGGATGATCGGTTGCCATTCGTTCCTGCACAAAATATGGGCATTATCCATGCGCTATCCTCGACGTAACTTCGCTATCTGCGATTTCCTGTCAACCGTTGATCTGCTCATATGGATGGATCCAGACCGTTGACACCACAATTTTTCCCGCTCACTTGATTTTAAGTCTGAAAGGACTTCTTCTATGCACTGCGCTTGGGCGCTCCTCATGCAACCTGCAGATCTGGTTATCTCGATGCCGAAGACAAGTACTGTTGCTAACATAATGCATTGACATTATGGTTACTTTTTCATTTGATAATATACACAAGGCTATTTCTATGGCTCGTATATATCTGTTAATGTAATTTTTTTATACACTTAATGATAATTTCAGCTTCTCTTATAAGACTTGGTATATATTGATTCAATACTCCTTGGTTCTATTAGTTCTATTGGTCTTGACAAACAATTTTTTCATCAATTTGTGGCTCCATGGATATCATCCTAGCGATTTGAAGGCATTGGTAAATGTGAAATTTAAGAGATTGAATTGTTGAAGCTTGGATTTAAATTTTACATGCTTGTTTGTTTGTGGGTTTCAAAAGTTCCAAACTTGTATCTCTTTGTCTTTTAATAATGTCAATCTATTTGTATTTTAAGATATAACGTGAGAATCCAAGCACGACTTGGTGCCTTGTGCTTGGGCTATGGAGTCTAGGCAACAAATAGAACTTAAATATGCAATATTCAACTTCCAAAATCTTGTAACATGATATATGAAACATTGAAAGTCTTGTGACATGTGAAATGTGGCAAGTATCTTTTCCAAGCAATGTGTAAACTTTAAACTTGGTGCAACATGCAAAAATAATTTTTTGGGAAGATGCAATAATAAGTTTTAAGGATTAAACATGAGGGGTTGGAAATGGCCATGTCAAACATTTTATAATATGTTTTCAAAGCATTACCCTTCTTTTCATTGTGTATTTTCATTGTGTCTCACATGACAAAGAAACAAAATCACATTGCCATTGTCAATTTATATGTGGAGGGTTATTCAAGGTGTCAAGACACTCTTCATATTTTCCTACTTTAATCCTCTCTTGGTCATGTTAATCCATATAGAGGT
>ML843336.1:60417-73484 GCA_009831015.1 Picea engelmannii
GCATTAGATGTGTTTAAGATGACCTCCCATACCCATAACAGAATGTTAAAAGTCATCTCCAAGAAAAATATCAAATTATGATGTTTTTCTTCATAATCATGGTAGTAAATGTCATATAGAGGATCCTCATATAACTCTCCATTGACAATGATTTGAAAAATAATACCCTTCTTAGGGTTCTATCCAATTATATTATTTCAATCCTTAAGGATTTTTCTCACCACCCCCATCAATATATCTTTTGTGTTGCAAAAAACTATAGTAGTTAAAATCTTGATCCTCCTGGACTAGAGAAAAATTATCCATAACAATCAAAGGGATGTGATCCATAATTGGATTTACCATGTGAGACCTTGAAATGCCTTGCATATCATTTCTTTCTCTCACCCTCAATACAATAAATTGTAAAGTAATGATTCAAATAAATATGACTTCCCAACACCATGATATACCATATCTATTGAATCTAGGGAATCAAAATTTTTCGACCTTGGTAACAATGCCAATCATCAGCTCCCAAAATTGCACTTTGAAATATGAAGTCCCACACAACAATCAAGGAAAGATCGATTATACTCAAGAGTTCTCACTACCACCAAATTTTCTCAAACCACATACTAATAATATGGCAAAAGGGATCATCTACTAATATTCCAAAGGGATCATCTACTAATATTCCAAAGGGATCCACAAGGGTAACGTTGTTTCCTCCCGCATCCCACAGTAAAACCACATACTACTAATATGCCAAAGGGATCTTAGCAAGTGGATCCATTTCCCTCAATAGTTCCTCCATCATTTCTACATATTACATATGAGACATACCATGTTAGTATCTCACCTTCAGTAACTTTTGTATAGGACCCTCATTGTTCTTTTAATTAAACTCCAATTCAACTTGTATTCCACAGGAAAATATTAGAGGACCAATATAGAACAATGTGTCATATTTTTGTTTCTCTTGATCATGGATCTTGTTATCACACTATGTTGCCTTGGGTCTTTAGTTTGATTAATATTGTTTAAAGAAAAACATTAGATTTAAATTTTTGAGTCTCATCCTCCTAAAGTTTGATGTTAAGTTCACCTTAGAATATTAAGAGTTTTGAATCATAGTCCTTGTTGGTCCTCAATTTGGTTTGTGGTTCTAGAACCTCTTAGGCTCATGACTCTTTTGGTTCCCTTCATGAATTATCCTTAAATCAATCCCTTCCATTGTAAATATGATATGACACCCCTTCATCTTCACTCATGACCCAGTAAGCATGACTCATTGTACCTGCTTACCTGTCTAATCATTTTTTGATTTGGAAGTGCTTCCTACTCATCAGACATTTCTATAGTGCCTGTCACATTTATTATCCATCCACTCCAAGTCATGATTGCAATGATTGAGATTGTGTCCCTTGTTTTTAGTGCCAGAAGTCGGTTAAGAGCCTTCAAAGATCTTGCATTTATGATCCTTGGTAACAGTTTTTAAATTTTGAAAAAGTTCAATAGTGTTGCGCTATGTAAATTTGTCAGTTCCAATCAAGCGACCACGTGTCAACTAAATCTGATGCTATGAGAAATTTCAATGTTGAAGTTTCCTCAATTTCATCCTAATATCACGTTGAGGATCTCAATAGGTGTCGAGTTTATAGGTATCCCATGCAGCCTCCTTTGCATATTTATTTTCATAGGAAATTTGTGCTCAAGTTTTTGGTTTGTTGAGCTTCCAAGGTAGTAAAGGAGCTATATTTTCATTCCTGTAAATTTCCTTTCCCATGTCCATGGTCTAATTACTATTTGTTACTTTATCCTTTGAAGTCATAGGTCTGTAATAGCCTATCCTCTGCATATTTGTTGCGCTACCCAGAGGCGCTACTCAAACCCTCTCTGTTTTTCATGCTCCCCTTTCATCCTATACAAAGAGCCATTTTAGATCACCCCTTCACAGTCTAATGGTCTAGAAATCCTATAAATGTCTAAAAGTCTATTCTCCATAGTCAAGATCAGATTTCTAAGCACTGTCAGTTTTAAAGGGCCATCATTGTGCATTTGATACCTGAATTGAAACTTTCTGGTCATCAACATCCCTTAAGCCTCTTAAGGACCCTCATTTTGAGTCATGGAGACCCCTGATTCGAAGAAAGCACACAAAGGTGGCAAGATATTTAGGAAAAAACCTGTGGACATGCACCTTTTTGACATAGAGCCCATGGAAAGGGAGATGTTTCAAAGAGAAGGATGCCTGTCTTTCTGCCAAAACATGCAGAGAGGCCATCCATAAGTAGAAAAACAATTTGGATTAAATTTTATGGCAAGAAAACTAGAGTTGGGGATTTGGAATTTGAGGTAACCAAAACCTCCATCTCAACTACAACAACAATTCCCATTTCAGGTGAAAATTGGTTCAGGGCCATGGTTTTGTGTTCACCCTTTGTTAAAGATATATTCAAACCTGAATATCGAATCAATGAGTTATCTTAGAGTATGTCGAGGAATCAATTGATCGATTAGTTTGATAGAATGTTTAAAATCATACAGAGATATTTTACTTGTGAAGGGAGATTTAACAACTTGTACCATTACCATGTAAGGTTGTTGTTACATTTTACTGGTAAAGTTAAGATGAATGTTCCTTATTACTTATTGAGAAGTATAAGTAAAATTTCAGATAGGGTGCAAGGCAAATCTAAGGATGTAGATTCTAGCCTTTTTAACTTTGGATTGATTAGAATGTTAGTCTCTAAAGAGTTTGGAAAGAAATAGATCTCATGGGAGCATTTTGTGGTTACTTATCACTTCAAGATGGACCCGACACCTACTCCCCAATCAATGATCGCAGGTCCTTCATCACTCATGAATACTAAAGTAGGGATCAGTAAGAAGAGAAAGGGTAGATCCCCTATTTCAGAGATCAACAAGCAAGTCATGGAAGTTGAGGATGAAGTTTGTTTTTCTCCACACAGAGATTTCTCATCACCACCTCCACCAGGGTTAGAAGAAGTGCCTTCTTCTACCAAGGTGACATATAAAAAGGGGAAGAAGATTCTCTTTCCCTCTCCTCTTCCAGTAGTTGAAATCAAGGGTAATAGACCTTTCACTAGGTCATCAATCCATAAGGAGGTTTTTCAAGAGAATCATTTGCGAGAAGGTGCTACTCTAAAGAAGAAAGAAAAAATCATTAAAGGGCGTATTGGGGAGAAGTCTGAAACCCTTACTCAGAGGAAGAGGAGAAAATATAGTTTGCAGTCTACTAGAGACAAGCAGGAAACCCCTGTACAAAAGGGAAAGGAGAAAGGTTCTAAAATACCCTTGCAAATGAAAGATGATAAATTTGAGAAAAAACATTGAGAAGCCTATGGTAAGAAAGGATGAAACCCCAATGCAGAGAGGGAATAATAAAGGTAGAGTCAACAAGGAACCTGATGAGACAGACAAGACACTTCCCATGTAGGAGGAAGAGGGGTATGAGGAGAATCCCATTGAGACTGAACATGCCACTATCCCTCCTGACAGCTAGACCTACAAAAGACTTATCAAGCATCTTAGGGATGCAAAGAGAGAAATAGCTCGTCTCAAAGAAGAAGACAAGGTCCACTTGGCTCAGATGAATGAGCTCATGATTGGCTACAACCATACTCTAGACTTGAAAAGGTTCACAGCGAGAAAGGCTTTGCCTCTTCGTAAACAACTGAAGAATCTTTACAGACTAAATAGAGGCTTTCAGGCTCAGAATAGGAAGATAAAGGCATAGTTGAGACACTTGCAAGATGAGGCATCTCAAAGAAATTTATAGGTGTTGGTAGAAGCTGCCATTGAAAATGGTAAACTAACAACTAAGGAAATCTAAGCTACACCGAAGAAGCCTGCCAACACTAGGAAGAAGAAATTTTTTGAGCCAATTGAAGAGACTCTTTCTGCTAGAGAGAGTGTGAGGCTAAGTGTTAAGATGAAAAAATAGTTGGTAAGGGGTAAGCTCAATTTTTGGGAATTGTTCCTTTTTGGGAGGGTTAACTGATATGTAGATACTATGTTTTCCATCTATACAGGCTCCTAGGCATTTAGCTATATGGATTTTGAGTTTTTGCTAAAGTGGTATCTTTACTCAGTAGTAAATGGCATTATCTATGGTATAGTCAAGGCATATGTCATAATTGGAAGGAAACAAAATGCTCTGCACATGTCCTAGATTCAAAGATGTTGTGTTTTGGAAATGATACCTAAATATGTATGCAAACGCAACATAAGTAGCGCTACGTATAGGCGCTACGTAATATCTTACAGAGAACAGAAGCTGGACACAGTGACGCTACATAAAGCACTGCGTAATATTACACAGAGGGTAGACTTGGTACATGGGTGCAACACAATGGCGCTACCTATCGGGACTGCATAATATTTGAGAGGGAGCCAGTTTGCACACATACAGAACACATAGGCGCTACCTTATCTCATTGTTACATTTTAGGGTGCGCTACCCAGAGTTGATACAAAAGGAAGTTTGCCAGCAAACACCAGGGATCTAGGAAGACTAGGCCAATAGATTTGGACAAGTTAACGATGGAGAAAGTGACAGAAGTCATAGTTGGCATTCTGAGGAAAACTACAGGCTCCAAAGGGACACATGGAAAAACAGGAGCTGAGAAGCAAAATAGGATCAAAGTAGTTAGAAGCATGATTAGATTAGTCACCAACATTTTCCTATTTTATAGCTTAGGCATTTATCTAAGTTGTTAGAACAAATAAATGTCTAGAGATTTTCAAGGGAATGAGGCCAGCTCGTACCTCCAACCATTACTTCCCTTTCTTGTTATAAATAGATATATCTATTGCTTTAGTCAGTTTGGATACTTGATAAAGGCTCCCTAAACTGTAATATTTTTTGGAGTGATTGTGATCTAGATGTGTATTGGAATTAAGACTTTTTGACTAATAGAAATCAACTTCTATTTTAGCCTATATGCTTCTAAGGCTAAATGTTCATGTTTTGGATGCTTCACATGGATAATTATGATAATGTTATGGTGGATGTTTGATCATTGTATTAGAATGGTGTTTACTTAGCTTCTTAGTTCCTAATTTCAAGAAGATCTTGTCTTAAGAAACTTTCTTCCTTAGGCTCCTGTAGATCTGATGTTTGCAATAGCCATTACACCTCTCTCATTCAATTGTTCCCTCTATCCCATTTACTCTCACACTATTGGTTGAAGTTAGTGAAAACCTTATTTGTTGTTACATGTTAGCCCTATGTTTGAGTTAGGATATTATCATTTCGAGTCTTTTCCATCTGACCCTTTAAAAAAAACAGTCATACATTCACATATAACGAGATGGGTACTGGGCTTACCTTATATTAAATCATAAGGTAACTCCTAGTGCTAACATATCTAACTATGAATGTTGGATTTTGTTACTGGCTCGAGTTATTTCTATGGATTTATCTCTAGTTCCTAGCTATGTTATCATGTAGCAATTCCACAAGAGGATGTGTGAATGACCTCTTTCGACTAGGACCAATTAGTTCCTTGCATGGAAACAATTTTCTTATGTTGCACATGCTTACCAACACTCTATCAATGAAACAACTTCACTTGGATGACCTCTTTAGTGTGCAATCATAGAACCTTGTATAATTGTCTCAAAAATCAAAATTTATTTTTTTTGCAAATTTTATTTTTTTTGTTCAAAAATCAAATTGTTGTCGTCTCAATTGCGACGACCCCATAAAAAATCTTGTGACGAACTTGCTACACAAATCACAAAAATTGTATAGCAAGTTCTTCGTAATATACCTTGTTTTCATCTCAATTTTGATGACCCCGCGACGAACTTGATATACCAATCACAAAAATTGTTTAGCAAGTTCGTCGCAATATACCTTGTGTTCATCGTGCTTGCGACAAACCCTTCGAAAGTTGATTCGTCATAAAAGTTTTTACATTTCTTGATCTTGTGATAATCTGCCTATTGTGGGGTTTGCGACTATCTCCCTTTATTATCTCTCTTGTGATGATATCTTTACATTGTCTCATTTGCAACGATTTTCATGACTAGTCACACTTGCAATGATTTCCATACCTTGTCTCGCTTTTGACGATTTCCCTACTTACTTGTTCTCGCAACGATATTTATTCTTTGTTGCAATTGTGACAACTCCTTACTTTCGTCGCTCTTGCGACGTTAATTCAGGTTTGTCCCACATGCCACATCACGCAAAGAAACGTTTGGGAAACCCAAAATTCGTGACATAACATCTCAAGAGTGTCGAAATGGTTGTTACAAAATGGCCCAAATTTGCTAGTGAATGAATCAAAATCAAAAGATAGAATGATTCAAATTCACACGAGTTGGAAGACTATATAGACAAGAAGAAATGGTTAGAAGAGATGTAGTTGAATTTGTTGAAGTATATATATTTATATATAATGGATTGAATGAAGATTCATTCTATCAGGTTGGTGCCGATGCCTGTTTACAGGTTGGTTCTTGTATGCAGATTGGATTCCTCACATTGCATCTAAGATCAACAAAGTGAGACATGTTATGAGGATTGGATTCCTCATTTCTGAGTTGGATCTGAGAACTACAAGCTGGGTCTTGTACCAAAGAGTTGGGTCTCTCATAATTGTATGGAGATTATATTCAAAGATTGATCTTATGTATTCATTCAAGTTATTTAATAAATAAAATATTTATTCTTATATATATATATTGATCGAGAAAATGAATTAAATATTTGTTGTTCAGTTAATTTGTGAAAAGTGAAAAATTGTCCAAAGTTTTGTGATAGTGATTTACCCCCCGCTCAGTGTCAAGTACCCATTTCAACACGAATGATCTTGCAAGGCCATTTTAGTGGCGGGGTCTCAATCCTTATGAGTCCATTTTGAGGAAATCACCTCAATCAGAGCTAGTATGAAAAGGTTACGCCTCCTACAAGTTGACCTACCATGTCGACCAAAATGGTACTAGAGGATGCGACATCAATCCTCATTATTCACACATATGGGGCTAGCCACTTATGTAATTTCAAGAATATTCTAGATGTTCCAAAATCCGGGTTGAGGAAGTAAAAAACCTATCCCTAGATAGCTATCATAATGTGCCACGAGGAGAAGGGGTTCTATTCTTTTTAATTATATCATGCTCCATAGTTGAGCAAAACATCTGAGTGGTATTTTTTTAGCATAACAAAGGAGGGGGAGAGTTTCTAGCATCCATACAAGCCATAGGTCAAAGCTAACTCTACCAATAATGCTTCTTTCTTTGTACCTGCATCATTTCCATATCATATGAAAAAGAGCATAACAACCTCGCCATCTAGTTGATTTTTCTACGCTATTGGGATTTGTAAGTCATATTTTGTGTTTATTTGTGGATGGTGTGATTGTGTTTTACTATTCTCTATTTTCTGCATTTTATCTATTTCATGCATAAGTAGAAAATCAATAACTAATTATTATCGAATCTAAAGTTATTTAATCTTCATTGTTTAGATTTCCGTTTTATTTATGAGATCTTTTGTGATGCTCTTCTAGTGAAATATCCACAAATATAAATGTGTCAAATGCTTTATATATAAAATCTATTAGTTCATAAATACTGGCCTAGAGTAAAATATTTGATTTTGATCTTCTTTACAATGGGATAAAAAATCAAAGAAACTTCTTTGAAAAACAAAAAAGAGATTTGTCCTTGTATGTTTGTTGTCCAAGTTTAGGAGAATATGCATTTATATACTAATCATACATCACTATGACATAGTGAAGTAAACGCACTAACTAGGGTTCTCTCCAAGAGAATGGAGGAATTTTATCGTATTTTCGGGTTCATGTTTCCTTTCAGATTTCAACCCCTTTTCACGTGATACGCACACACACACGTGGGAGATTTCATTTAAATATCACTTCTTTTGAGTTATGCTTTACTTTCATTAGTTGAAAGTTAAAAATATTACTTGATCGTCATGGCGAAGTTTTGCAAATTGATCCAACAATGGACACCACATTCCAAACATGGAAAGGATTTGTGGTTAATGAGGCAATCCGTGTCCGAGAAATCAAACATCCCATAACTCAAAGATATGATCGTTGATTTACTTACACTTCATGATGAAAATTGTGAAGGTTTTAGAGGTTTAGATGCATCTGAAGATATCAAGCAATTCATAATCATTTGATTTTATCATTATAATATGTTTTATCATAATCATTTAAGATTGTATTGACTGTCCAAAATGACCCGTTCAAATAGTTAAGGGAGAATTTCCAATGGCATGTCCCAATTAGACCCACTCTCGTTTGGGATAGTCTTTTCAACCAGAATATTGGCTTAGTGGTTACTCTAAATAAACTATCTAAATATGAATTTGAGAACCAAAGGTTCTCAAATGAATCAAAAACTAAAATTAAACTAAAATAATGCTAACTAAAACTAAACTAAGATATACTTCTACACAAATTGAAACGTATCGTGATGAGGATCCAACTAACTAGGATTAAACACAATCAAGAATGATATCTTACACATTATAAATAATTCATACATTTAGATGATGAATAAAGTTGTAATCCAATTAAACATGTTAACAAAAAAATGCATTGAATTTTAATAACACTATGATTGTATTTAATAAAAGAAGCAAGTGATAATATATGCCCAAGAGGAAAATGCAAAACCAGTTCACATATAATGAAGCTCTTAGAACAACATAGATAAACAATAAAGCATTAAGAAAAATATCCAACACATGAACCACAATCACAAATATCTAAAATGCATCTTTCTCTTTATTCAAACAAAAGTAGTAGTACCATCTGAACTGCAAAAGAAGAAAAGTGTTTTACTCTTTACATTCATGTATTTTATATAATAGGAAGAGAAGATTTTCGTATTTCTATAAGTATCAAATGATGAGAGGACTCAAAAAAACACTTTAGTTCTCTTTCTAGATTGGGATATTAAAATAATTACAAAGATATGATTCTACTAACATAATAATCAAGTGGGCCTTGACAATTGTATATTTTCTATGAATATTTTCCATATATTGAAGTCCTAGAGTATAATATCCACTCATCATAGTTGTTTCCTTTCAAAATGCATTTCATTGTTGCAGATGGGAGTAATAATTTATGTGCAATGTGTTGCAAGGAATCTTTAATTGGCGAAATTAACTATTAAACTTCTCTCCATAACTTCTTCATTAAACTTCTCTCCATAACTTCTTCATTAACTTCGTTGATGACTTCAATGGAATTCATGCCGAGGTTTCTCGTGATTTCCACATATTCTACCATTGTTTGAGTGCACAGAAGAATTTTTTCTACGACTCCATGAGTCCTTCATTCATCTTGATGTCTTCTCCTTTTATAATTTCTAGAGAAATTGTCTGACTTTGGTTCTCTTCTACAGTTTTCCTTAAGAGGTCATTATCCTACTACAATATTCATTTGTAATTCAATGTTTTCATTGTAAGAGCTTATATCATACTCCTCACCTTTGAGTTTTGTGACTTCTTGGGAACGCGCATATTTGAGGTTTTTGATCTCAAATCTAGATGTACCTTATGGTTGAGGTTTTTGATCTCAAATCTCTTTTCTAAACTAATTTTCCAAGGATTCCTTGATAGTCTCCAAGGATGCTTCTAACTAAATAAATATGGATTTTGATGTATCAAGATATTCTTCAACTTCATGAACTGACATAATATTTACACCGGTAAAGGAACTAAGTGTTGAAGCTACTTTTATTGCATTGTGTTTAAGATCTGGTCCTGCCTTCCACTTCATACTTCTTTAAGGAGACTCATGATTTATAACAACCTTCTCTCTTTTTCGCATAGTTGTTCCTTTCTCGATGGGTATCATCTTATGGCTATAGTAGTAGTCACAAACAACAATGACTACAACTTAAAAACCTAGTCGTGCAGATGTGACCGATAAAATTCCTGGAATGGATGCCAATGGATTACATTATTCTATCGAGGTGTCAAATAGGTTATTGTTAGGGCCTGTTGTCACAATTATGTTTTCATATGTTGTTCTGTTCTCTTGATATTTGGAAGAATTAATTCTTTCTTCATCTTCCTTCTTTTTTCTGGCTCCGCACTTACTACTTTTTCCTTATCTGGCTATGCACTCATTGATTTATCCCCACTATTTATTTATGAGGAAAGATCCTTAGCATTGGTTTTTTCTAACTTGGCCAGTCCTTTGGCCTCTTTCTTTGTTGGTACCTTTCCTCAGCCTCATCAACGTTTCTAGTGAGTTCTTCTTCCATTCCTTTCTTTTCCTATTCTTTGGTTTCCATTATTTCTTTATCTTTTAGGAGTAGGGATTTAAGTTGTTCTATACTGAAGGTTATATTATGATCTTCTTCTTTCCTTAGTTGTTCTCAAACTTTTTAACTCTTAAGTATTTCTACTACTTCTTCAAACATACAACTACCCGAAAAATATCCTTTCCAAACTTGGATTCATGCACAATTTGTGGTGTCAATTTAACGACCCTCATATGTTCATATACTACATTTTGGGTGTCATGAGTTGTTAGTTCCACAACAAAGAGACATAATTATTTTAGGATTCCAACCTCCATTTTGGCTTGTTTCTTATTCTACATAGCAAACAGGCCTATGTGAAGAGGAAAAATGGGTCAATACCTTTTGTTTTTCTATGATAAATAAGAAGTAGCTCCCCTTTTATTGTATGAGAAGCTATCTCTCTCGCTATTAGTTTATGAGGTACATATTTGGGTAACAGATCATAGATTCGCAAATGGGCCAATTTTCCATAGTTTTTTCCAGAAAAAATTTCACTAATTTTCATTTTTTCTAAAACCAATTCACCAAAATTCTATATAATAAAATAATTTTACCTTAAAAATCACCAAAAATTTATAGAAACTATATAAAATCCTTAGAAATTTGAGTATTTTTACAAAACTATCGCCAAACATTTTACATTTTTCATATTAAGAACTAGTAAGATTATCCCATGTTTCTACATTTTAATATAAATTTCCATCCTTAAAATCATCCTTGTAAGAGATGTGGTTGTCCTATGGCCCCAAATATTCTAACATAAGTATAATACTTTTTCATGTACCATCTCTTGATTCCTTTTAGGGATTTGATGTCTCTTTGGAATATCCTATGTGCTAAAGAACCAAATATGGGTTTGTGTAAGGGAGGGAGAAAACAACCACAAATATCATAAAAATTCTCTTTTGAGTTAGCCTTCCATATTTTAGAATAATACACATGGACATGGATTTAATTTGAGGTCCAAGCCCAATTAAAGGAAAGAAAACAATTGGATGCACAAATCTTGTCTATAATATAGGATGACATATAAAAACAAGGATTTTTCATACCTTTAGGTTCCAAAACTCTATTTGCAATGTTGAACGATAGGATGTTATCCCTATTGAAATAATTGTCATTTTTAACCATTGTATAGGCCATAGGAAACCATTCCATCCTAGGAAACCATTCCATCCTCAAATGGTTGTTGGTTTCTTCACCATAGAGTCTACAAGTCATAGAATTCAGAATTCTAAAAGGGTTTTTTAAATACTGTGTTGCGACGTTTCTTTCTCCTTCTTTTGTTGGTCATTCCTCATCGACGAACCAATCCTCCATTACGGTTTCAAAATTGTTGTGATCAATCCAGAACTTGTCCAATAATGATTATTTGTAATGCCCCAAATTTTGGCCTTAGGCAATTATAACTTCAATTTTTCTCATTATAGTAATTCATTGCTTAATAACTATTTGGACTCTATGAAACTGATATAGACATGTGAAAGGTGTATGTCTAGACTTATTTGTGAGGTGCACAATATTATATTTTGTTGTTATATGTTCGTGATGATGATGATTATGTGATTTAGTTAAACATGTAAATTTAAATGTGGAATTTTGGTACATGGATACCAGTTTAAGTTACGTTGTGAATGTGTAAGATATGCAAGGCATGATAAAAATAAACATACATTCTTAATTGAGCGTCAATGCAAATATGGATTCTTATATAAATTTGTGATGTATCTGGATCAATATGTGTTATTGGTGAAATAACCTACCGGATGATGAGCTATGTGATAGCCAAATGACTATAGTATTGAGGTAATTGGGATGTCGTAGACATCAAGAAGATAGTGTATGCTATAAGTTGTACTTATGATTTAATTTATGGTTTCAAATATTTCTATGATCATGTGGTCTTGACAGGACACACAACTTGCCGAGAGTGGTTATTGATGACATGACTCTAAGAACAGTAGTTCCACAGTATGGCTTGATGTAGGGTGTTGACCCTAGTTCTATGAGGAGGGGTGGAGGCATTTCCCACCATTTATCCTTCGAAATCTAGAGTCGTGGGAGGGTTTTGTGGAGTCATGCTCCCTTAGAGATGTGATGGCGACTGCTAGTTTCTTGTTGGGGAAGCTTGGTCAAGATGTATGACACTTCCGCTTACGGGTTCTATCTGGAGTTAGGTCAATATAGTTGACGCTCCAGCTTAGTCCAATAGAGAAAAGGATAGGATGGAAGATGGAAGTAGGTTAGGAAGGAAGGATGCTTCGATATTAGTTTAGAATACTGATTGGGGATTAGAGATGCCACTATTGTTTACTCACTTGGTTCCTACCATGCTTAAAATCCTCTTTGATTTCCTAATGATATTTTATGTGTGACAATGAATTATTGATGAATTAGTGTAATTTAGTTCGTTAAGATTATTAAATGATGCATTACTTAATCTGTTGTCCTACATGTCTTGGTGATCATATAGGAACTATGCACTAGAGGCAATGATTATTTATCGTTCATACATGTATGAGATATGTGTCTGCTAGCTACGCACACATACCCTACCCATGTACACTAGTATAAGTAATTAATGTATTAATATTTAAATTAAATTATTAACTATTTAATTGAATGTTTATTGAATATGTAAATTATATTGCATACAAATATCTAGAAGCATTAAATACCTTCTTGACTTTGATAGATGGTGGGTGTGATGAATTAAATGAGCATGGTGGGGTGTTATGTACATTTTGGGGAAAATT
>ML843337.1:24835-38717 GCA_009831015.1 Picea engelmannii
AGAACTCAAAATTGAACCCTTTTGTTCATCAAATGTTCTTGGATTTATATCCTTTACAAACAATTTCAATATCCTCAAAACATGGATCTGATAACCTCTTCTCCTATCTCAAATTCAAATTTGTGAGGTGGCTGGAAAAGACAGAAATTTCTGGAAATATGCTCCTCAAATATTTACCTGTATCTCTCAAAACAAAATTGCTGTGTAAAAAATGGAAGAGGGTTTTTTATATTGGTTTGTTTTGAGAAAAAAATCTCTTAGTTATTTGAGATTCATTTTCAGTTTCCTGGGATCTGCATTTCAAAAACATGTGTCCAATAGGGAAATTCTGAGATCCAAAAATTAGGGCTCAAAGATGAATTCAAATATCCCAATATATGGCACCTGTAGGAAAAATGAGAGAGGTTATTGTTATTTTATGTGTTAGAAACAAAAACCTCCTCCCATTTCTCAAAAATATTCTTCAGTCACTCAAAATCATCATTTGAAAAAGATGACTTAGCGTAGTAAAAATGTAGAATTTCTGCACTTTCGGTGGCTTAGAAGCCCTTTTGGAAAGGCGCTTAGCTACCGAAACCTGAGTTTTGATTTTTTTGAAGCGAAAACCAAATAAAATGTTTTTCAAAATTTATTACAAACCTAAGGATCTAAAAAATGAACCTTAAAAAATTTAGAAATGTATTTTTCAATGACTTCCTATCACCTAAAATAAACAAATTTGACTGTGTTATTTGAGGAGATAACATCTGGCTCCTTCTAGGGATGAAAGCCTCCCTGTGAGGTTTCAAGAACCTCAGCTCCAATGCCTTTCTTGTTGGGCTATGGATTCATTTTTCCTATGCAACTGATCTTCTGCAAACCTGTAACTTGCCTGTAGCCTTTACCATTGGGTTATGGAGTCATTTGGCCTTTAGAACTGATCCCCTGCAAACCTGTAACCTTTATCTGGATAGTCTTCATGTCTTCGACAGTCGCAACATATCTCCCTAGACTGTGGGATAAGTCAAGAATTCCACCTTGGCAAACAAGTCATTCTTCTGTCAGTATTATGCAAAAAACTTTATCTCTTTTACCTTGTTGGCACCTCCAAAACTGGGACAACACATTGAAACATATCCTCTTAATAATAACCTTAACTTGTAAATCATCCTCGTACCCTTTAGGATGATAAAACTTGGATTTGTGCAAAAAGAGTTCCATTCTTCCCTTCTCTGTGCTTTCGGTGACTAGAGAGCTAAAATCTAAACCTGTAAGCCACCGAAAGATCTACTTTCAGTGGCTAATGAACAATTAAAATGTTCGCCTAAGCCACCGAAAATCCTGTTTCAAAAACATTTCATGAAATTGCAAAAATGCATTATCTCTTGGCTTCTAAAACTTCAGTTTTTTTTGTTTTTATCCAATGTGACAGAAACCGCCAGCAAGGAGAAGCTGAACCGAAGAAGGAAGCCTGCCATAGAAGCAGGGAAGAAGAAGCAACAACAACAACATAATAGTAGAGAAAATGGATAGCTCCAAAGAACAATTTGGGATCCAGGTGGATTTCAACAACAGAACTGGGAAGTTCATGATTTTTTCACAGCAAGGGAGTATGATGTAGGAGCATCGCTTCACCCATCAACGTGCTAGCCAACCAACACATCAAGCGCACATTCAATGGAGGAGAGAGAGGCGCCAACCCTCATTTCAAAATTTGAAATTCGATTTAAATTTTTGTAAGGCTGCATATCCAGATCCATTTCAGAGTAGACAACCATTAAATGTAATTCATTGTAATTTAATGAGAGTAGGTAGATTGGAGGGAAAGGCTTGATGAGACCGTCTTTTAAAGAAAAAATATCTTTGTATCTAGGATTAATTAGTTTTTTTGATATTAGAGAGAAAAGAGAGAGCCGAGACTCTATTGTAGTCGGAGCTTGAACACATTGTACATGCATTGTACAGGCATTCTGAGATTAATACAAAGATCAGTTTTTCCTGCATGAGAATCTTTGTGTGTTTCCATGTGTTTTATGAATGTCATTTATGTGTTTTTATGTTGTAGATGTATGTTAGATTCCATATGCAAGGATAGATAGAATTTATCTGTCTGTGAGTTTCTTTGATTTTAGTCTGGGTTCTTTATGGCTTCATGCAAGGGGTTGCATGACAAAATACTGAGGATTCTGTGAACTAGTGCAGGAGTGAACATATGACTTCTGTGGAATTCAGGAAAAGACGTGTCAGGAGGGTGCACCAGAGGAATCATAAACTCAAGGGAGAAGCCTCAAGGTTGTTGAACACCTTGGAGGTGAGACTATGTAGAGGAGGGCACAAAGAAGAGAAAACAAAATTACTGAGGATTCAGTGAATCTCTTCCAGGTGGGCATTGAGCATGTGCAAAGAGTGCACAAGAAGAACTCTATTTTGAGTTCAAATACAAGGGAAGTGTCAAGGAGAAAGACACTCACAGAGTTGTTAAATACTCTATTGGCTTAGCAAGGTGTGCTTGAGAAGGAGGTTTCCAAGAGGGCATCAAATTCCCCTTTGAAGGGAGAGACAAGGGACGAATCCCTTAAAGGTTTGAGCAAGTAAAGCTCAGGAGGAATAGTGCATTTATGCACAAATTTACAATAGAAAGGAGTAGAAGAGGTCGAAACACTTCGAGGTCCAAGCCACAGACAAATATCAGGAAGGATAGTGTTTTTTGTCCCTTGACCAAGTTTTGGGATTTTCTTGGTCATGTTCACCTATTTTGGGACTTCGACATCTTATCGAAGGAGGATCGCAAGATGAAGCAGAGATAACGTGATATCAACCCCCTTTTGGACCTCTTTTTGGGTTGTTGGGAATATGTAACAGGAAAGGGATGTCGGCCCATGGGTTTAACCATGTTTAGGCCTATGTTGTAATATATATATATATATATAGAAGGATAGGAAATGTAGAAGAAGATATAATAGGCTGATGAGCTAAGTGCCAAATGCAAGTAATAGTTGTATATGCTTTGTGCATGCTATTTGGGACTTGCAAGGCTAAGTGCAAGTGATTGTAAGAGATTGAGTAGAGGCCTTTGTGTTGTAACCTAACTCGGGGAAGGAGGATCGAGCGAGGTGCGCGCAGATCTCATGTCCTATGCAGAGTGGGTTCTGTATGGCTCTGTGCATGTAGATGACTGATTGAAGATAATAAAGAAGAAGAGTTGGTGGAATTAGCCCCGGGGTGAGGGTAAACCACATAAACATTGTGTCATCTTGCTTTGTGCCTTATATTTATTTGTTCATATGTTATATGCTAAGTTCTTTGATAGATAGATCTATTCATGCTTAGTGCTACTAATGTGTATATTGTTAGATCTTATTTATATGTATGTGCTAAGTGCTTGATCTGTTAGACCTGAATAATCCGTTGATGCTAAGTGCTTAAATATGTTAATATCTCTGTGAAGGATGCGAAGCTCTATTTTATCAGCGAAGTAGATAATGATTTCATGTTAAAGAACTAATGGTGCTAAGTTCTTTACAAAGTTGTATAATCACATATACGTGTCCTAGCTAAAGTTGCAAACACTTGAGTCCTGCAACCACCCCTGCCTTTACCTCAGGTGAGACTTCATCTACTTCACAGGTGTTGCTGAAAGGGCTAGTAGTTAGGGTTTTGTTGGTGCACTCTTGTAGCGTTGAACCCTGGTTCTACCCCTATGCCAACAAATGGTTCCATTGTCAGGACCTGAAACTATGATTGTTGGGAACTGAGAAAGAGGAAGCTATGTGCAAAGATTCATCATGAAACTGTGAAAGCTTTGTGCATAGATATATGCCCTAGTGCGTAGTATTCTACTTAATCTATAAAACTCGGTGCTAAAGAAAGAAGGTTAGATATGAGAGAAAGAAGCCCGACCTGAAGAGAGAAGGACAGATCTGAAAGAAAGAAGGTCGGATATGTAGAAAAGAAGCAGGATCTGAAGGCTTTGTGCTCCAAGAAAGGTAAAAGTAAGAGGTTCTAATTGAAAAGGGTAAGATATGAAAGCTTTGTGCTTTGATAATGGTAAGAATAGTGAAAAGTCTTAGATATGAAAGCTTTATGCTCTGTAAAAGTAAGATAAGTGGATATTTTTGTTTATAGAGTATGGATCTAGGTATATCTGATAGGTTTTGTCCTAGTTTGAAAGCTAGGGTGCTAATAGATGAAAGAAGGTTTGATATGAATAGATATGATAAGAATAATGAAAGATATGTTATACCTATGCATAGAAAGAATGTTGGGACTAACATATGGATGCAGGATCCTAGAAAGAATTTGTTGTAGGTTAGTTACCATGATCCTAGTGCGTAGTACAAACGAAGTTGGGGATCATTTAGAAGAAAGAGAGGACTAACCCTCTATTATAGTTGCAGAAGACCAAGACATCTTGCTAAGGAATGCCCTGGCAGAAGACCTAGTTGTCTCTGTTGTAAGGCTATGGACCATGAAGTGTTGGCTTTCCCTAGAATGATCACTAAGATTGAAGGAATGAACCTGAGTCAAGAGAACCCTAAGGCATATCCAGAAAAGGCAGAACCCCAACAAGAATCAGAGAAAATATGGATACAAATAAAAGAAACCCTGAATGACCATCGACATGTCAGCTTATCAGAGATCTTCAAAAATAAGGAATGCATCAAAGCAAGAATAGGGGACTTTGACATTGACTATGATATGGATGAGAAAATACATATGAATATTATGCAAAAGAGAACTTGGGAAGCTATAGGAAGGCTTTCTATGATCCCTCCACTAGGAGGAATAAGTTTATTCAGAGGAAAGCTAGTAAACCTATGTGGAAGGCTCGCTCGGATACCTATGACTGTCAATGGGACTTCGATAGAAGAAGACTTTGAGATTATTAAATTTGTTGAAGATAGCACCCCGTTTACCATGCTAATAGGAAAACCTTGCATTGATAGAGATCAAGCTAGACGAAAGGAAGAAGAAGAAATTTTGGAACAAAAGAAGCAAGAGTTAAAAAACTTTATGACTAGAAGGATCACGCACTTGATTGAGGAACAGAAGAGCAGATCACAGATATTTAATACTAGACACCATGATGTTGAAGCTAAGAGAACACTAGAGGATCCCCAGGAGATTTGATTACCTACCCCAGGCACAAAAGAAGTGTTACCCATAAATCCTAGGAAAGAATTTCAACAACCCGAAGTAACTAAGACCAGAGAAGAAAAGAATCAGAATGAGAAAAGAATTACCAATATGAAGCTCACTAGAGAGAAGGATAGAAAGTTAAGAAAGAAAAGGGATAATACTGAAGGGTTACAGGAGGTTCTAGAGGAGACCTCGCTGAATTTTTTTTTACAGAATTTGAGCTTCATCGGGATATAAGAACAATGACATATGGCACTTCGCCATGAAAAAGAAATATAGCCATTGGGACCGATATATCCATTCGAATTCTGCTCCAAATAGACAAAAAAGAAATAAAGGTTCATCATTAGACCATTGGACCACACTATAACGGAAAGAACTGAGTTAATGAAGCCTTCATATCCGTTGCAAGTGATTCGTTACAAAAGTTGTCTATTTATCTCACCATGCCATGCAACGAGAACACTTTTTCTAATTGAGAATTTGAGCTCACAACCTTGATTAAGATTGCCCAGTGTTCACTACGCCTTTTCCTCCTACCCTATTGTAGTGCCCACACTAATTTGAGAACTTGAGATATTCATCCCAAGCATGTATGTCCGAAGAGATCACCACCGAAGAAGCAACTGTGACAGAAGTTCTGATCGACTTAATGGCTCAAAGAACCATGTCAGGAAGAGGATTGTCTACAGGTGCATAGGTATCATTGACACGAGGAGTGCAAGCCTCCCTGTTGACTACTTGAGACGGCCCATCCTGACCAACCGACGAAAAGAGAACTAAGCATAGAGACGATCTTGTGAATGCTAAACTGATTCCGATCATTCTACCTACCTATCTACCACCTCTGAGTGGCGCCATGACTTGTGACAGTGTACCTCGTGAATTCGAGTATGCTTTGAACACTACGTACCTTCCGAAAGAAGTGTGCATAGTTCGTGTCGACCAGGATAAGCTCACCACGTTGAAGTTCAGTGACTATAACCTTGGCGACAAGAAGGCTTACCATATGCTCGACCCTCATAAATATCTGACGTGAACCAAAGGAAAGAACTCCAATATTATCTCTCAATCATGGACCCAGAACCTCGTGCAGTCAACCCTACTTAATGTAATGAATATTCCTCACTCCGGGAGGCATCAAGAAGTGAACAAGTGTGTCAAGTTGTTGTTTTCCTTCTATCACAGAGGATACTTATGGTTGAACTATCACATCACAATGGATCTGACCTTGATCAATCGAATCGCATGGCTAAGTATGCAGGGCCCCGACCCACAAGATTTCTACCCTGGAAAGACCGTGAATCACTCTCTTGCATAGAAGAAAAGGATACATATGGCGATGTCGAGAAGGGTAGGCGAGGCTACAAGGTAGCCTCTATCCAGAGTGACACAGTGTACCTTTCCTGTCAGTTGATCACAAGCAAGCTAGTTCGCAATAACTGACCGACCCAAGTGACCGGATTTGTAGTAGACCTCGCAGGGAAGTGCGCAGAGGGCCTACACATGAATTGAGCCAAATACTTGGTGAACTAGCTAGAACTGGACTAGAGGGAAGCACAAGACCAAAGGTACGAGTTCCATTTTAGCTGGCTTCTTATATTAATTTCTTTCATTGCATGGGAGATTCCAAAAGGTGCAACCTTCCCAGATGTTGAACACGAAGTGGCAGTCCAATGTCGTTTTCCACACTTATTACAACCAATTGAATATCGTAATCTAGGCTACGCCTCGCATTACCTCGAACACACTTCACAGATTTAGACCATTGATGAAATTCAGCGTGGACTGCCACTTCATATACATCACACCGCCCACTGATGAGCGTCACCAATAGTTGCAGTCCTACTAAAAACTAACAGAGGAAGAATTAGAAGAGATGAATAAGGAGTGGTTGGTGGACCTACTCATCCCCAATGACCTCACAGAGTTCTATGATGTTGATAGTCTAGAAGCAGTGCGCGATACACCTAGACCAAGCAATACCTAGAAGAATGAAGAAGCCCAGGATGTCCACAGTACTTCAACAGAGACCCCTTCTATCTCACCTGAGCAAGGAGGTGATGGAGGAGAAATAGGTGGCACTGAATTCGAACAGAGGAAAGGCGAGGGTACACTGCCAAGAGATGAGGAGGATCCATCGAATAAAAGGAAGGTTTCCCCTCCGAAACCTTCTTCAAGGAAGAAAATGAAAGAAACCAGAACCAAGTTTGAGACCACCCTAACGTCCAATGACTTCAACTTCATCGTCACTGCACTGAATGACGCTTCGCTGGAGATAACAGAGAAGCATGAAGCCAAATAGGAGGAGGTGTTCAGTCAGATCAAGGTTGAACTTCAAGAAGTGCAGTAGGCACTACAGTTTAGCCATGCAGTATCCACTACACCCCTAACGGCAAGAACACCAGAAATGGGAGATGAGCCAGCTCAACTCCACCGGATTGCTGATATGGTCGAAGCTCACCTTCAACGAGCACAGGAGGAAACAACACAAGCCACCCAGGCTCTGGCACAAGAACAAGGAGCTCTGTTAGAACAACATAGTAATGAAGAATGAGAGAAGATTTTTATGCAAGAGAAGTTTGATGAAGAGAAAGCCGAGCTACAGGAAAGAAAGGAACAGTTTCTCGTTGAGCAGCTTGAAGTTAAGGAAAGAGTCAACAAAGCACTTCGCTCTGTGAAAATTGTTGAAATCTAGACCAAGGACCAAGTTCCATAGTAGGTGGCACAATTGGAAGAGGTAATCCAGAAGCTCCAGCAGCACATCGCAGATCTAGAACTCTGTGTTGTACCTGAAACCCCTCAGGAGATAAGAGACCAACGAGAAGCCACCACTCCCAGTGCAGTTGGAAAATTAAAATCCCTTGCCTTGGAGTGCAAGCAACTAAGTAATCAAAGCACCTAGACATATGAAAACCTGACAGAGAATCCATAATTACAGATGCTGGAGTTGCATCTCCAAGAAGCAAAACAACATGCGGATACACTACAGGTACAGCTAAAGGCCCTGTCAGCTATAGACAGGATGAAGAGATCACATGAACAATGCACAACTTAGCAGTAGGTTCATATGATTCAAAGTAAAGTGATGGAAGTCACTCAATGACTTCAACCTGTGAAATATCAGGCATGCCTATTATTTAAAGAGGTCGAGAGCCAAGGAGCAGAGCTTGAACAGGTCATCCTCTCAGCAGAGTAGTGCCTAGAAGGACCTGTGAATGACGCACTAATCCAAGAGTTCACCGAGCAAGAGGCTACAATAAAACAACAAGTCAAAGTAGCTCAACCCAAGCTCGAGGCGTTCAAGGCAGAATTGGTCAGATCACAGTGACTCGATATGAGTCACAGGTGAGTGTTGGGGGCTTGTTGGCCCTTGACCAATTTTTGGGATTTTCTTGGTCATGTTGACCTATTTTGGGACTTTTACAACCTGTTGAAGGAGGAGTGCAAGATGAAGTGAAGATCATGGGATCTTGACCCCCTTTTGGACCTCTTTTTGGGTTGTTGGGAATATGTAACGGGAAAGGGATATCGGCCCATGGGTTTACCCATGTTTAGGCCTATGTTGTAATATATATATAGAAGGATAAGAAATGTATAAGAATACCTAATAGGCTAATGAGCTAAGTGTTAAATGCAAGTAATAGTTGTATATGCTCTAAGCATGCTGTGTGAGACTTGCAAGGCTAAGTGCGAGTGACTATAAGAGATTGAGTAGAAGATTTTGTGTTGTAACCTAACTCATGGAAGGAGGATCGTGCGAGGTGCGCACAAATCTCATGTCCTATGTGGAGTGGGGTTTGTATGGCTCTGTGCATGTATATGACTGATTGAAGATAATAAAGAAGAAGAGTTGGTGGACGTAGCCCTAGGGTGGGGGTGAACCATGTAAACACTGCGTCATCTTGCTTTGTGCCTTATATTTATGTGTTCATATGTTATATGCTAAGTGATTTGATAGATAGATCTATTCATGCTTAGTGTTACTAAGCTGTAGATTGTTAGATCTGATTTATATGCATGTGCTAAGTGCTTGATCTGTTAGACCTAAATAATCTATTTATGCTAAGTGGTTAAATATGTTAAGATCTATGTGAAGGATGTGAATCTATATTTTATCAGTGAAGTAGATAATGATTGCATGTTAAAGAACTAACAGTGCTAATTGCTTTACTAAGTTGTATAATAACAGATCTATGTCCCAGCTAAGGTTCTAGACACTTGATTCCTGCAACCACCCCTGCCTCTACTTCGGGTGAAACTTCATCTATTTCGTAGGTGTTGCTGAAAGGGCTGGTAGTTAGGGTTTTGTTGGTTCACACTTGTAGCGTTGAACCCTGGGTCTGCCCCTATGCCAACAATGATTCCACAATGCAGGAGAGACCCAAAGTTGCAAGGTCTCGCAGGATATAAATCGAACGCTGAGACCTTCGAAACATTTGAAATCTTCCAAGTCAGGGAAGAAATCTAAAGATTAGGAGCAGGATCACAACAACCATAGGATCAGTTACAGGAAAGAAGATTTGGACCATCGAATCCACGTCTAGACACCTAGGAGAGAGTGCAGGAGGAGGAACAGATATGACCCGTCGGATCTGGCGTGTGGATCAACAACCGTTCGATTAGGAGGAAGGTGTGTGAGGGTTAAACCCTTCGATAGTGCATAGGAGAGTGGAATTTTTGAAGTCCCTAAATCATCATAGTGATCCATCAGAAGAGGACACATGGCCGAGAAATCAACAGTTCACTGACTCAGAATTTGGGAGGTGCAGAGGCAAGAATTCCTTAGAAATCTTTGAGTTTGCATAAAAGTATAATCTCAGGAGGGGTAGAGACTTAGAAGAGTTTGAAGGAAGGACTAGGTCTGGTGTCACCTCTTAGAAGTTAATTTTAGAAGGAAAAGACATTGAGTTCTTTGACTGGAAGTCATTGAAAGTTTGAAAGGACGGTTGAAATTCTCGGAGAGAGAATCACTGATTTTCCATGGACTGTTGGATCCAATGGATTAGCGAAGAAGTTAAGGCCAAGTGTCATTCAACACTCGCAAAGATCAGGAGGAGGAACACATGATCCGTTGATATTGAGGTTTTGGATTTCAGCATTTTGGGATTCGGTGGTGTGGAAGAGTTATAACTTGAGGATTCACGAGTTGCGAAATCCCGATGCCATCTGGACCGACAGATTGTGGAGGAACTGGGATTGTTGATCTAAATCATCGTGTATTCAGTCATTGGAAAAAGAGGAAGAGTTGTATGACAACTTCATAATTCCCAAAATATCGATGCGCTTAGGAGTGAGGCCCTAGGACTTGATTGAGGTCATATGGTTAAGACATAAAGGAGGAGTTGAGGTCCCGTTATCCCATTTTAGGGTTTCAGGGATTGAAGGAGTCAAAGGGACTCATAACAGAAATCATGAAATCGCGAAACCCAAAATACCTTTTTGGGTGAAGGTTGTGGTTACATTGGCTGGTCACGTGGAGTGGAGGTTCGCGCCTAGTGTTGTTCGCACGTGCATAACTTCTAAAGAAGAACTGTGGATATATTTTCATGAATGTTCCAACGGGAACTAAAGGAGTATCTTCGTCTTAGGGGAATAAGAATGATCCTTGAACGAGAGGTCAGAGGAACCTACGGAGGCAGAGGTAGGGGGTGTGTGCATCATGTACATTCTTGGATATGAATGTGGAATTCTTGTGGACTTAGAATAGTCTGTTGTTATATACATGCAATAATGATGTCATGGAAATTAAGTGTGATTGATGAAGGATTATGTATTCAGTTGTTGGAAAAATGATATAGCATGGTTGAAGTGTGGATGTTGTTGTTGCTACATATGGATTCCATCCATGTGAAGACCAGTAAGGGTGGTAGAAATGATGATAAAAAATATGGTGGAAGTAGTCTACGAGCTTCTACAAATGACAACTAATCTAGTAGCAACAGGTAGGTTGATAACAACCATGCATGTATGAATTTGGTTTCTTATGATGCATAAATGGTGAAGGGAATTGAGGTAATATTTCCCTAAGTTAAATTTCAAGATTTAAATTGATATGTAATGGTCGAAGTCCTAGAGTATATAATTTTTTTTGAGGGTGGAATGAATTCAAGTAAATTTAATTACATATTGTGTTATGATTGGTTATGATATCATAACCAGGTCAAGTCATGAGACATACTCCTGTTATAGAAATGAATGCCCATGGATATAGTCATGTGTGAGACTATGAGATGGTTGGATATGGAAGGGATATAACATTATGTGAATTATCAATGGTTTCCCCTATATATATGGCATTTGGACTGTAACCTCCTTTCCAACACTGAAGAGAACTTAGGAATTATGTTCCTAAAGTTATGTATGGGTTGAAGAGGAAGCTATCCAAATAGTCGAGTAAGTAACTAGGAAGATGCTGGATGATGTGTCGAGGAATTTGCCAAACCTTCCAACTCACCATGGTGGAGTCATGGAATAGTTATGTGGTATTATGGAGTCAATGTAGGGATGTATTGTGTAGATGTGGCCATGGGTATTGGCATATCGATTCTTATTTTATTGGTAATTATTTGTTGCATTATGAAAATCCTTTGGTACTAAAAATGCATAATGAATCATAACTACATTATATTTAATATGAATACTAGATGAAGGTAATTGAATTGTTAGTTTGTTACAATTCTTAGATCACTTTTTGAGCTATTGAAAATTTTACAAAGATAGAATGATAATGTGCATGAGTACTGACAATTTGTTGGGCTGATTGAGGTTGAGAAAATTGCAGGTAGAGTGATCTTGGATATGGAAATGATGTAATACCATAAGGAAGACTGATATCTACAACTGCAAGAGCCAAACATAATGAGTACAAACCTCATGCATGGAAATTTTATTTCCTGTATAAAACAAATTTGAGAAATTAATAATTGGAAATTTGTTAGGATATGCTAACAATTTGTTTGGATGAGTGGAAATTTAGAAAATTGCAAGGAAAATGGTATTGGATATGGAAAGTATGTAATGCCATAAGTAAGACTGATATCTAACGTGGAAAGAGACAAATATAATGAGAAGAAAACTCATGCTTGTGAAATTTTATTTTCTAGTGTAAAACATATTTGAAAATTGTATGATGATATCTCACGATGATTGTATGTGTGTAATAAATATGAGATGTTGGATATTTAAGCTATAATATAGAGAAGAGGAGAACCAAAAGGAAATCAAACTCAAAGATAAATACATGGAACAAAGAAATTCTAGTGGACTTGTTGCAACTCGAGTTCCTGGAGCCACAAATTTGAGACTTCTTGGTTGAGTGCATTGGAGCCCTTAAGAGAAGTTGTACAACCCGAGGGACTGCAGAGTAGAGAAAGGGGTACACTTTCTTGGGTTATGCAGGATGATGGGGAATGAGATCTTTCTCATTGGAATTTCTTCCATAAATACAAATTGTTAGATCATTATGTATGTTTTGGGTCGAAGTTCCTATGTATATAAGCATTGGTTGGACTGCTTGTGTGGATTAAAGGAAGGAGAGTCTAGATTTGTAATATTAAGAACATCAGTATGGTGTTGTGCACTGAGGGTAGTGAAAAAATAAGGGGATAGGGATGTAAAATCCATGTTTTTAATCCCTATGAATTATAATGTATTTATGTAAATGCGACTTAAGTTAGTGAGCTGGTATGTTGAAAGGATGGGGTGAATAGAACTGTAATAGTTCAATTATATTAATAAAATACATCATTGGATGCAAGATAGACAAGGAAAAGAGTTATATGGGGTTATGATTCCATGAGAGAGGGGGATGAGGGGATAATCCTCTTTTTTATTATTTATTCACCCGCATTATGTTGGGGGGAGAATGAGGGGGCATATGAGTCTCTTGGGGAGACCACATTATTCCTTTGGAATCCCTGCTATTTAAATCCTGCATGTGGGATGTTTGGGGGTTGTTCATCATTTGGGTATTCAATTTCATTCATCCATTCATTCATTCGTTTGGGAAATTCCTCATTCATTCTTACTCAGTCATGTGTTGGGTATGGCATGGAAACAAATTGATAGAGGTAGAGAGACATTGTTATATGGATGTACGCAATTATTGATGATTTTAGGAGGGAATGAATACATGTGTGCATGAGAATGATGGAAGTTGAGAAGCTATCCAAAACTGAGAATTCTTGGAGTTTTTAGCATTGATATTTCCTTACCAGTAACATTGGAGACCTAGAAAAGTAGTGGAACAACATGAGGTACTACATTGCAAAGAAATGGGTTCATTTATTTGGGTTGTGCAAGGTAAAGGGGGAAGAGATACATTAAACTAGGATTGTTGTTTGTTTGGGAAAACTATGAGAGCATGTTAGCTAAGTGTTGTGTGTTTTGGATTTTTACTAGGAATCGTCCTTGTGGATTCACAACCCTGGCTCCAGGGTGACCTATTGTTGAGATTTGAAACAACAATATCTATGGTTGGGTGGAATGTCTAGTGTCTGCAACTAGTTGGTGAATTGTTTAATTAAAGATAAGTTTTCTATGTAATTTATATTCTGCCATGTAATAATTATCTATGAAATGTGTTTATATGTGCTTGCTTGTTGTTAATGTTGTGCATGGCATGTTTTTCACTTATTTTATGGTTTAGCATGTTCTAGTTATTTGCATACATTGGATTCATGTTTCTTGAATAAAAAAAATGGAACAAAAATTCAAAATTAGTCCAAGAAGGAAAATCTAAAAGTACCCAGGTAATGGGTAC